>CAJHQQ010002606.1:0-61479 GCA_905132885.1 Moricandia moricandioides
TTGTAAAAGTCTTGGATTTGGCATGTTACGTCATATACTTCACAGGGAACGAAGTATACAACCAAAGTATAAGAAAGACATAATACCCCATCCAAAACAACTATGTTTATTCGAGAGAATGCAATATAGACTAATCCCTCTAAAGTGGACAATATGAAGTAACGACAAAATCATATTTCATGATTTCATCACTACTCGTTTCTATATTTGGCTCATACACAAGCACAATAGTGCTTCCAAGGCATTAACAGTCAACAAGGAAGTCGTCCTAACATGCATATCTGAACAAACAACAAGTGTATTCCCTATTGCTCTTTCAACTAGTTCCCACCTCACGTCGGATGAGGACCATAGAAATAGCTCGAGTAATTTATCTGATTCCCTCTCATCAGTTAAATTTCTTTCTTTAACTATGTTTTCTTCTTGCAGTGAGCTCTAATACATAAAGTCATTTTCATGGATAAACATGTTTATGTTCACACATCTAGGTATCTAAATAGGTTTATCATTGAAAACATACAACTGATCATCCATCTAAAACATCCTACCAAGGGGAACACTACAACGTTCTATCACATTACCAAATTAGTTGATCTAAATCTTGTCTACTCTTGTAAACTAGTGCCAGTTTAGCATGCACAAACTGATTGAATCATCAACATGAATAGTTTATCATTTGCTGGAAAGTATTTTGGTTGAAAGAAGAAAATATCATATAAACAGGTAGATAAGATGATGTTCTCAATATAGGAAAAACTTCTTTCATATCGTTTGAAGAAGTTTTTTTTTTTTTGTTGATAAAGGGTTTCAATCGTTTGAAGCTGTTAGCCCTCTTATCCAATGTCATCATCAAAAAGAAAAGGACAGGAAAGAGAGAACCCTTTGTAGGGTTTTAGTTCTCAGAGCGTTGAGTGAACTTGAGATGTCTAAAATGTTTCTCTCGGAATGTTTAGCATTAAATCAAAATATGAAAGACATGTCTCTAATGGATTATTTTGGAGATGTTTTGCAATTTTCATAGATATTTTATAGTCTTGTTATTTCTTTGGAGATATGAATATTCAACTCTAGTCCTGGGCATATGATCCGAAATCCCAAAACCAAACTGGAACAAAACCAAAAAAAACGAGAATGAAACCGGACCAAAAATTACAAAAAATCAAACAATTCCTATATTTTTAAATCCGAAAAACCGAAACCGAATAGGAACCAAACCGAGAACCGAACGGTTATCCGAATATTTCGAATATATCAGAAATATTAATTATTTTTAATTTTAATATATATAAAATCCAATTTATAAATAAAAATATCAAAAACCCGAACTACCCGAATATTTTTTGTGTTTTTTCCAGGTTTAGCTCAGGTTTTGGGATTTTTTGGTTTTTGAGATTTAAAACCAAATCAAACCCGAATTATTATTAATTCGGTTCCATTTCGGGTTTTATAAAAAAAAATAGAAATCTGACCCGAACCGGTCATTACCCAAACTGAACCAATCTGAAAAATAGCCGGTTACTAAACGGTTCTTAAACATCTCAATCCGAATAATCCAAAAACCGTCTAAACCGAACCGAACCTAAAACATGAATGCTCAATACTATTCACCTCCTTGTTTTTTATTATACATTTGTCTAACTTGGTACAACTAAGATAAAATGTGTCTTCGTAGATGTACAAGATGAAATATTAAACCAGAACAAAAGTTATTAGTATGTTAGAAATATATGATAAACTTGGCACAACCATAGTAAGTACTTAATGTTTTTTTTAACACAAAATACTTAATGTAATTTAAAGGTAAAAAATAAGTCTTGGAATAAGGATGAGTTGGTGATAATGAGGTTTCATATCCCAAAGAGTTTGCGTTTTGGGTGGAAAACTAAACATATGTCCAAGATGAAGTTACATGAAAAAGAATGATAAAACAGTATGTCTTCGACGACATTTACCATCAGAATAGTCCGGTGGTTGACTCGTGAAATGCTGTAGAAACTGGAAAAGTTAGTTTAATTTTTTCATTACTTTTGAGTTTCTGTTTAGTCCCTAGTTAGCTATTTGTCAATTTACGTATATTAACCAATAATTAAACTCTCTTTACTGTATATGTAAAAGCATCTTTGCGTTTTACAAGGACTTTTGAGAGGAGACAGAAAGAGACTAGAAATGAACGTAGCTGAGGGAGTAACAATTCAATGAAATACTAAGATGAGATTCTTAAAATAACCCCTTCCACGATCAAAATTACGATTCAATCTCAACTCAATTGCCTAAAAAGGGCAGTGAAACAATTTTTCGTGTACTACTCTAAGTCGTTGAGTTTTACTTGGAACTGCTCACCTGACGATAAAACCTTCACACTCACCGAACCATCTTCCCACTCTGTCTTCCCAACAATTATCAGCCTTCTTGCGTTTATCCGAGCCGCCCTCTTAAACACCCACTTCAACGGTTTACTCTCCAATACTAAATCAACGGTTTGGCCTTTGCTTCTAAGAGCGGTTGCAACGGTAGCTGCAGCTCCTTGGAGATCTGTGTCCAAAGCACACACAATGTTCTCTACCTCTTGTCCCAATTCTGGCAACAAATTCTTTTCCTTAAGCAGCTACATCAGGAGTCAGAGATTCTTAGACCAAAGTGAACTTTTTCACTTCAAACTCTGAGTAATGGAATAGTAACCAGAGAGTTTACTTACTTCAACAATTACAGCATCGCCGAAACCAAAACCACAAGCAGGAATGTCATCACCTCCATAAGTGGGGAGTAATCTGTCGTATCTCCCACCACCACATATAGCTCGCAGCTTCCCTTTTCGATCAAATCCCTGTCAGAAAACATTTATTTTAAATCAATTCCTATCACAAAACAGTCGATTAGTATGCAATGTATGGGAAAGATCGTGTCATAAATCTAACCTCGAAGACAATACCAGTGTAATAAGACAGACCACGCACAACAGATGCATCAAACTGTATCCACTCTGAATAACCAAACTTTTCAGCAAGTGAGAATAGTTGTTTCAGATCTGCAACGGCTTCTCCAGCTCCACCAAGTACATCTGATTAACACAAATTACAGGTTTTGACTTTATAGGCAACTACTGTCGAAGATAGAGATTCAGTAAGAATAACGAAAGGAAATTACCTTCCAAATCATCCAAGGACTTCACAGAAAGCACTTGCAATAGCTGTTCAATGGCATCTTCCGATATTCCCGTGGACCCAAGTTCCTTTTTTATCTCATCAATGGGGATCTTTTCTATCTATTTTTCACCCAGCATATAAAATCAAAAATAGCATAAAACAATCTGAAATCCGGAATATCTATTGATTTAAGAATATGAAGTAGCCATTCCCAAATTATAAGCAGCAAGATATTGATCTTAAAACAACTAACCTTGTCTATAATGATACAAACTCTTCCAAATAAGTTTTCAGGCACACCATATTTTCTTAGCATTTCTTGTAAAACCTGTACAAGGAACAAGTTATGGCAGATGAAAGCTAGAGTGGATCAGGATACAGCAGATCGTGCAAAATAATCTAATATCATGCTTGTCACTGAAAGTAATCAAATTCCTTGGTTATAATAAGTGTGAAGCAAGAAAACAAGATGTTAAAATAATCCACATCGAATGAGGAAATAAGCAAAGAAAATACCTTGCGGCTTGAAACCTTAAAACCAACATCTGATGCAGTGATCCCAATTCGTTTGAAGAAGGTGACTATGGATGAAATTAGTTCAGCTTCAGCCTAAAAGAAATGGTTTCAAGCATGAGGTTGATAAAAGCAAGAAACTAGGAGGGCTATGAGAGAGAAACATACAGTG
The DNA here is from genome assembly GCA_905132885.1 of Moricandia moricandioides. Lineage (NCBI taxonomy): Eukaryota > Viridiplantae > Streptophyta > Magnoliopsida > Brassicales > Brassicaceae > Moricandia > Moricandia moricandioides. The sequence continues at coordinate 3,829 of CAJHQQ010002606.1, forward strand.
ACTTCAGGAACACCAATAATATCCATATTCCACTGGTAATGCTCACGTCTCCTTCCTCTAGTCATCCTCTCATAGCGCCAACACTGCCCAATAGCAAACCACTTCAACGGAAGGGAAACTGATTTTCTGGAACAAAAAGAAAATGGGAATCAACATCCATCCATACCTTTGTAGACTAAAAAATAATCTGTCCTTTGAAGATATCATGGACAACTCTTGAGACACAAACAAAATGATTAAGCTTCTTTACCCTTTCTGAATGACAAGCCTGGCTAAAGAAGGAGTAAGCTCAGGCCTCAATGCTACACGGCGATTACCCCTATCTTCAAAGCAGTAAAGCTACAACAAGAAGAAGAGTTTAAGCTAATGATCTAAACTAGAAAGAGTTTACATCCATAAACTTAGTCTAAAAGATACTTAAACTGCAACATTGTAGGCTAATGAAGCAAATGAAATACAAACTTGGTCTCGAATCTCCTCCCCTGCTTTTCTGATGAACAAAGCCTCCGTCTCCAACACTGGAAAGTCCACTTCTTCATACCCAAATAACCGTGAGACCTTCAAAGCAAAGCACAAAGCTTTTGAGTTCAAAAGTTCTATCGAAAGCAAAGAGAGGAATCAAATTTGAGTTAGCGACCTCTTTGAAATGGTTGAAGAGCCAGTTGCGGAGTCTCATATCCTCAGGATCGAAATCACGAGTTCCTTTAGGTGGATTGACATCGATCTTCTGAACTTCTTCTTCATTCACTACCAATGGAGCCACAATCGAACCAGACCTGCCTCCATTCGATTTCGCCGCAGCGGCACAGATGAAGCGCCTAGGGTTAGAGAACAGTCGAGGTGAAGAAGAAGAAACGAAGTCAAATCGAATAGGTCTCAAGCACGAGATCAATCGCGTCGTCACCAATTGAATTGATCGCATCCTTTTGGGTGGCTTTGATGACGATAAAGAAGGAGATATATAAACCAAACATCAATTTTATTATTTAACCGGAATCAACTGGAACACATTACTAACCGGATTTGTATCTATAAACCGGTAACAACGTCGTGCGACCGCTTTAACATTACCAACTTGACGGTCTAGTTTATTCTTTGGCTGAGCAAAATATCCGTAAACGTTTCTATTCATTATCCGAACCGAAAAATTTGAATATTTATAACTTTACGAAAAAAAAAAATCACAAATATTAATATTTTCATGATATTTCGATCTAATCCGTTATATGAATATATATATATAATATATATAAATAATTATATATATATAATATTTATACAAATTTTACAATATTTTTATTTATTAAATTTATTATATTAATTATTAATTTTTTTAATTAAATAATTTTTTTATTTTTGTAATAAATTATTAGTTTATATTATTTTGGATTTTTTTATTTATTTTAAAAAAATTATTTAGTATATCCGATTATAAACCTAAAAATTTCTAGATATTCAAGACACCGAATATTCGGATGGATACGGATCGAATCAGATAATTGATTATTCAAACGAAACAGATCAAATCACGAATACCTCCAAATATCTGTATATTTGATCTGTGTCTATCCGAATATTCGCTTATAAGATTTTTACCTCAAAATTCCAAACAAAAACTAGCAACATCTGATTGAAAAAATTGTAAATCAAAAAACGCAGAAAAAAAGGCAGTCATATGATAAAAGTCAAATTCATAAGTGGTCTGCATACAGTAACAAAGGCTCCTACAAGAACCAAACAACTAGCTTGCATATAAAGTCTTCACTACTACCATCAAGTCCTTAGAATCATTCATCGCTCCTACAATTTATACAACAGAAACTTTACTTAGCAGCAGAGGAACAGCAAACAAATGGCACCCAAAAGGGTCTTCCTTTCACTTTCCTCTCCACTGGATACTTTGCTGGTGAGTTCCACTCCTCACTCACTTCTCTTCTCTCCGGCCATCCACCTCCGTCTTCTTCAGGGGATGTCTCTTGCTCCAGTATCGAGCTCACTCTCTGTATGTTATTTGCCTCTGCTGCAACTACCCTTGGTGATCTTGCTTCACTCAGAAGGTTCTTCAGCGGGACATGCTGCTCCTTTGCTGTGCTCCAGCTTCTTGTCTTCTCCATTTTGATCTCTTGGTTCTCCGACAGAGCAACAGCAAGCGGTGAACATTGAGATTCGTTTTCAGGTTCACTATGTCCTGTGTTCCGTTCCATCAAAAATCAATTTCGTTATTATAATGGTGCACATATTAACATTCCCTTTTCAATGAGTATTGGTCAGTAAAGGTGAAATAATGTACCTGAAATGGCATTAGATGTGTTACCTCTAGTGACTAGTGGACTCAAAACCAGAGATCTTATGTGTGCTTCTGAAAGATTCTGCAACCTCCCGAAATCTCGATGGTCATTTGATTCAATTGTCACAGGGACCTCAGCATAAATGTCGTGTGCTTTGACATTATCATCCATCTCATTTGCTTGAATAACCCCCAAGCCACCAACAACTCTGTTCACTTCTGTTCTTCCGCTTTCCAGCAACTTATGATTAACTGTTTTAGCAGAATCATTAGGTGCAGTGCAATCTTCAGCCTCAATACTGATTTGGTCGATGGAGTCTTTAGATGTTTCTGTAGAACGTTTTGTGTTCTGATCGCTTCCATCCAATGCAACAGATACTGGAGAAACATAGTTTTCCTCAGCACAAGAGGATTCAGACCTAAGCTCGCTAACTGTGTTGTTCTCCTCAGCTACAACATCTGTTTGAATAAGTTCACTCTCAGGACCAATGAGATCTGAATGGCTCACATCAATGTTTGATTTAGCAACAATAGGATCTACCGCAGGTAGGGAACTTCTCATGGTTTCTGATTCAACAGTTTCTTGGGAAGCACCAAAAGATGATTCAGCTTTCATTTTGATCTCTTCAGGGTCAATATTAGACGGCACTGTGTTCTCTGCGCTGGGGAATTCCTTGAGCGCAACCAAAGATATCTGGTCTTGATGTTCAGTTTTGTCTTCCAAGGGAAGTTTGTTTGATGAAGGAACTTCTGTGCCAATACTCAAGCCTTCAGGCTGATCAGTATCACATTCTTCTCCCTTGGGTGACTCAGGAAAACAGGTGTTCACAGAATGATTGGATTCAAATTCTTCAAGGCCTTTGGTTCCATGCAGAGTGACGTCAACATTTTCTGCAACAGGTCCATCAAGAACAGATGGAGTGGTGCTGATAACTTGAGCTGCATTGGCTTTTACATAAGACGTATCGACCAGAACACTCTCACTGACTGCATCGTCAGCTTCACCAGGCATACTCACTTCTTCAAAAGCAAATCCATGGGGACCCTCCACGTCTGAGTAAATCACTTCATCATTCCATGAAGAATCCAAAGTGTCCTTTCTCTTTCCTAATGCAGATGCCAACTTAGATTCAGATTCAGATTCATCCGGTGTATTTTCTTTGCCTTCTGTTTCTAACCCAACATTTGATATGGAATCACCACCGTTAATGACATGAGCTTCCTGTGATGTCTTATTGAGAGATTCAGATGTCAAAGAGTGTCCTCCGGTAGAACCTTCTCCACCTTGTCGATTCTCAAGGAATTTCACAGGTGGAACTTCACAGCTCTCTTGAATCACTTCAGAGCTTTTGTTGCACTGCTGACTTTCACCTGAAACGTTCACACAAAGCTTGAAACCCAAATGGAAATAAAACCGGTAATTGCAAATGCAATAAACCGATGACCAGAAACTACCACTCATATTATTGATAGCAGTGAGAGAAAAACAAGTCTCATTAGCATCAGAAGGTAACATTATCCATGAATTGTTTTAACTTATAACAAGAAAATAAGTAAACTCACCAGGATTCGTAGCACTCTTTGCCATACGTTTTGCTGCTGTCTCTTCCTTTTCCTTGACAGAATCAGAAGCAACGCTGCTAGAAAATTCACAAACAGCATCTGCAAACACATCTTCTTCACTTATATCCCCAATTCTCTCATCAGCTTTCTCCACAACTCTTGGACCTGACCACGTCAAACACACATTAGCATCAAGAAAGAAACAACAATGGCACAGGGTAAACATCTTCTTTCTACTCTCTTTTTTTACAAATGTTCTCTTACTTGGGTTTTTTGGTTCATCATCATCATCCAAACAATGTTCTTTCTGCAAATCAAGATTCTGGTTGGCCTGCTCGTAACCAAGGATCTCAAATCCTTTGATGGTTCCACATATTTTCTTGTGGGAACGCCGGTTTTTAGCACTAGGATGTGGATTTGGGTAATTCCAACCACATTTTGTGCAGACGTGACTCTTACCTCCTGTTTAAAAAAAAAAAGATTTCACAAAGAACTTCAGTGTCTATATCCTTCAAAATTAATACAATATTCAACAATAAACTGATTAAGAAAACTTATACTAAAAAAAAGGAATCAGAAAGTAAACTTTTTAATCAAATAGACAATACAGGACAAAAAAAGGAAGAAACCATTATTGCAAAAAGCCAAATTTTGCTAGAAAGCTACAAAAAAAAATCAAAGGGAAAAGAAGTTATTTTTATGCACATTGATTAAGAAAGACATGAACAGACTGATACTAACATACATTGAGAACCAAATCGAAATCATAAACTGAGAAGTAGAAATAACAAAGGACAATCAACTATAACCCCGAGAATGCTACGACATTGGTAATGATTAAGAAGAAACCTGGAGAGTGTTGTGTGTTGGTGTGGTCCTTAGAATCCATGTCTTTCTTCTTTCGTTTTTTTTGGTAGAGAATGATTTTAGGTTTTAAGAGAGAGAGAAGTTACAAAAGCAAATGTCTTTGTTGGAAAACGAAGAAGCGAAGCAAAAGCGAAGCAAAAGCCCACTCAGATAACCAAACGCAACGCCGATCGCTGAGTGGGGCCCATATATTATCGTATAATTGTACGGAGTTTTTTTAGGGTAAAGAAGTATCATTGCCTCATTGCTAATTCTCACTACCAACAAATTCCTTAATCATATTTTACCGATCGATTTGGTGACATTTGTTAGTTGCCAACTAATCATTAATCTTCAACTTAACAAAATCTATAAATTAAAATACATTTAAATCATTATGGTCTTGTTAAGATCCAGCTACGGGATTCGATCCATCTACTGGATTCGATCCATCCGTCTTAATTATGTGTTCAGATTAGGACTCGGAAAAATACTTAACACATACTTCAATTTTTTTTTTATTTAGTTAACTAAAAATATTATTTTACATGCATTATTTTCCGATTTCAACATAATCCAAAAAAATAAGGGAATAAATTAAATATAACAAATTTTATTGGCTAATGGCTTACAACATTCTACTAGTGCGCAGTGAAAATCTCTAAACCGATTGGGCAGAAGAAATTTTCCCTAAAAAGAAAAATATTTGTTAAGTAAATAATTTTTTTCTAATACTTGAATATTTATACCGATCTTTCATAATCTTAAAGAATACACAATCTAAATCTTAAAGAGGAAGGTTTATTGATTAAACATATTTTATTATAAGAAAATAACATTTTTGTCAGTTACCCTTTTAACTAGATCAATTGTTAGTCAAGGTTAAATCGTTTCGAAGAGATGCTCATTCCGACCCGGTCTGATCTAAATCAGAAAAAAGGTTGTCACTAATTTTCGCCACTTTGGCAAGAGAATCTGCTCGGATATTCCTAAATATGGGGATGTGAGAAATGTTAAAGCCAGAGAAACCATCTCTTAGGAGGGGGAAAGAGACTAACTTGGAGGCAAGAGCCGGCAAATCCATATGATTCATAATCATGTCCACCAAATGTGAGCAATCTATCTCTTTATGGATCGTGGTAATATGCAAATCATGGAGATAAGTCATTGCCCATATCAATCCTTTCATCTCAGCATGGAGAGCCGAGAGACTCTTACGGCAACCTTGTAATCCAAAGCGTTGCACTCGCATTTGGTCGTGATAAGTCTACCCTCATCCACTGACCGAGCCATAGTTAACCAATGAGGCATCAATTTGGCATGTCGGGATTTGGGTTACTACGGGGGGAGGTGACACAATAGTAGAAGTTGATGGCACTTCAAACTATTCGTCTTCTTCTTTGAGGTTTGTTTTCCTCCAACATTTCGCTTCAATAGAAGCTATCTGCAGGGAGTCCATTGGTGAAATATCTTTTCCATGGAACACTTTCTCATTTCTTGTCTTCAATATGAACCATAGGATCCAAGGGAGGTGTCGATTAGTGGTTCCAAAGAGACCACATCTTTTTTTATTCCCAAAAAAGAAGTTGATGTTTTGATAAACAAAAGTACTCAGGAAGACATTCGCAATGGATGGATAGTCCGGTACGGCAGACACTTGTAAAGCGGGGGGATATTAAAAAAGAATGTGGTTTATAGTTTCCTCTAGGCTACCGCATCTAGGATAACTCCTATCGGTACCCAAATGTCTAAAGGCTAATCTTTCCATCGTCATAATACATCAAGTAAGTGCTTGCCACATGAAGTGTCTCATATTTCCTGAACCCCTCACACTCCACACATGGTTCTGTAAGCTAGTGATAATCTGTTCAACAACCTGAGTTTGAGTGTCTCAAATTTTATATCTTCTTAACAAATCATATCGGATTTAATTGAGTAAATTCCAAAATTTTGTATGATTCCAAGCAAAACCGTCCATGGACCAGATACTACTAGGTCTCAACCAAGGATAAGAGGGATATCCTCAGGGTGGAAAAACTCTTGTAAAAGAGCAGTATCCCAATCCCTGGTATCCCGCCTAATAAAAGAGTGGAACTATGAGTTTAGGGTGTATGTGAGTCACTCTGTCAGAGGCCCTCAGAGGGTGTGCCTCTTTGTCTGGGATCTATGGTTCGTTCCAGACACAAATGTTGAGTCTCGCCCTAATCGTTTTTTGTATTTAACTTCAAGAGTGGTTTTGACAGCTAGGATACAACGCCAACCATAGGAAGGTGAGTAAACTCTACGGTCTTCTAAGGGGCAAGATCGGTTGTAATAACGAACTCTAAGTACCCGAGCAAGAAGAGAATTTGGGAACTGCATCAATCTCCATAGTTGCTTTGCAAGTAGGGCCACATCAAAGTCATGCAAATCTAAAACTCCAAGGCCACCTTTATCATGTGGAACACAAATATTGTCCTATGCAATCCAATGGAGTCCTCGATTGTTTTGCTTTGAGCTCCATAACATTTTTGAAATTGCGCTTTTAAATTTCTCAACAATGCCTTGTGGTAGCAGGAAACATGACATAGTGAATGTCGGAACTTCTTGAGCCACATATTTTATTTGAACATCCTTGCCGACTTTAGAAAGTAACCTCGCCGACCAAGAGCTAACCCCACCATTTAATTGATCTTGAACATAGGAAAACACTTTTTATCTTAGAACCACATATTTGTTATGGTAGTCCTAAGTACATCCCTATGCCTCCTTCTTTCATAATATCAAGGACGCCTTTGATATCTTGTTTTAAACTATGGTCCATTTTGTTATCAAACATTACGGAGGACTTGGACGCATTTAGCCTTTGTCTTGAAACATGTCAATAAGAATTTAAAATGTTTAGCATCTCCATACATTGTCTCATCTCCGCTTTACAAAAGAAGAGGCTGTCATCCGCGAAAAGAAGATGTGAGATCATAGGGCTAGCCTTGGCAACTTGGAGAACCACATTGTGGTTCTATACATCCGCTCCGTTGAGGAGGGATATCAAGGCTTCAGTGCACAAGATGAACAGAAAAGAGTAGGATGGTTCACCATGTCTAAGGCCTCTCATATGAGTACTATTTCCCATGGGTTCTCTGTTAATGACCACTTGGTAAGAGATTGAGGTAACGCAAAACATCAAAAGTTTGACCAATTTTTCTGCGAAGCCTAAGCATAGCATCAAATCTCAAATGAAACTCATTCCACTATGTCGTATGCTTTACTCATATTAGTCTTTAAGGCCATGAAAACGTATACACCTTGGGTTTGTACGAAGAGTGAGGAAATTTTATTGTGCAAGTAGAATATTAGCAGTGATCAATCGTCTTGCCATCTTTAGTCTCCTGCACAAAAGTTTTGAAATGATCTTGTAACTCATGTTACAGAGGCTAATAAGTCTAAACTCGATCATTTATTGCGGTCTCTCCTTCTTTGGGCTGAGGCAATTGTTTGTTTGGTTCAGCCTTGGGTCAAAGCTCTTTGTGTTGAAAAAGTCTTTCACCAAGCAAATGATATTGTGCCGCATGACATGCAAAAATCTCAGTAAATGTCTGCTCTTCATGCCATCTTTACCCGAAGGTTTGTTTGGATTTATATCAGAGAGAGCTTTCTTGATTTCTTGTTCAGATGGTTCTTCTGTAAGAATGCGGTTGGTAGATGGGGATACTTTAGAAGTTAGTACCATAGAGAAGCATTCGTGTTTGTGGGCATAAAGGTAGGAAAAAGGTCTTGAAAATAGTCAATAACCACTTTCTCTATCCCAAGATCACTTTCTACCATCGTACCCTTCTTGTCCTTTATGCAGATGATCCGGTTCCGAGCTCGTCTCTAGTTTGTAATAGCATGATGAAATTTTGTATTCATGTCTCTTGCACGATGCCATTATGTCCAAATTTTTTATTGCCAAAAGAGGTCTTCTTCTCTAAAGGCGATGATTAGTTGTCTCCTCAAATCTTGTAATTCTTCTAAAGTAGTATGGTCATCCTCTTGATCAAATCAATTTTATTTTAAATCTTCGATTTGTTGCATCGAATTGGTTGGATTATTCTTTTTCCAAGTTATTATATTTCTCCGGCAAGAGGTCACTTTATGGTGATAATCCATGGAAAGGATTTCACTAAAAGGGCCTCAACCTGAACAAGAGCTTCTTTAAAGCCCTGGTTTGCCCACCCATCGTTTGTCGAATCTAAAGCTTTTTTTTTCTGGAGGTAGATTGGATACGAGCTAAGACTGGTTTATGATCTGAACCCCATAGTCTGATAAATTCAATGCTTGTATGTGGAAAAATAGAGTGCCACTACTCTATCCAATTTACATTTTACCTTTCTGAAACTGTTTTTCCCACTCATGAGAATAGAGTGCCACTACTGTTTTCTTTGTATGGAAACTCCAAAATCTCACAATTTTCAAGCATGATCTGGAACTTTCCGGTCTCCTCCGTCCTCTTCTCTTCTCATGATTACCTCATCAAGTGTGCCTCATAACGTTTTGAACCCTCTCATCTTTTTTCTTTGATTATTTATAAGACAATAACTATTTTAGGTTTTTCAACTCTAAATATGTTGTACTTCTACTACTTGATCAATACCTCAATAAAATTGATTTTGATCTCTTGTATTCTACAATATTACCAAAAAATCAGTTTTATTTTATCCTAACTTAAAATTGTGTGAACATAATGATGAACAATGACTATAAAATAATGAAAATGGTAGTTAATACCAAAAATAATTAAGAAAAAAAAATTAAAAAAAGAATAGCGACTATGTTAAAATTAATAACAAATGTGTGATGATATTGGTGATCTAGTAGTTAGAGAAAGTATAATGAAAAAATTTATGTTTGAAAAATCAAACGTAAATTGATTATTTTGCTCTAAAAGATTATATTTGTATTTATTTTGATTTTACACAAGATAATTAAGTAAATGAAAGAAATAAAATATATGATGGCTAGTTTTAATCAAGAGAACTATAATTTTATTTTTAAAAAATTATTTACACAAGAAAAAAATAGATATCAATTAACACGATGGAAAAAAACATTTTTAAAAATGTTGACAGAACATAAATTTATTGTCTAATTGCATTTTATATTTTATATAAATTAATATTGAAAGGTAAGTGTACATTTAACTATTTAACTCATTTTTATTTATAATTATGTTAAATTTAATTTATATTTTATTTATAATTATGTTAAAATTAATTTGTATAAATATTAATAAATAGTTGTAAAGGTTATATTTTGTATAAATATTTGTTGTATAAAATATTTGTTGTAAATTGTAAGGATTAAACAATACTAAGGTTCCTTAAATATGATGTAGTACTTTTCATAAACTTATTTTCTCCTTAAAATGATGTATTATTAGAAAGAAGTTTCCTTTGTTTATTGGATATGCTCTAGGCTATATCTTTTTGGGTTGACGAGCTATATATCCACGAGAAGTATTGTATAGTACCAAATGTCTCCCAAACTTACATCATTTTGGATGTCGCGAAATACAAGCTTGAAACCTATTCCCCATGAAACTTAATTCAATATTGGTTAAGACAATTTTTAGTATACTCGCGAGACTAAACCATCTAATCTATTAAAACTAAAGTACAAATAAGAAATAATCTTTACTTTTACTTAATAGTTACAAAGATGCCACTGATATTATCCTTGCATCCAAACATTTAAACATTAAATCTTAATAAGAAAAAAATAAAGCTTGGCTAAGTCTATTAACAACTTTTATCGTTTGAATTGAATACTTCATAAAAAATGTATATGTATTTTCAAATTTTTATAATAAAACAGAATTATACATATATATAGCATTAGTTTTATTTTTACTCATATTAGTTTTTAAATTAGTTTTATTTTTACTCATATTCATATAAGCTACTCAACTATATTTGCACTATAAAAAGGATAATAATGTTAATACTTTTCGATTATAATCTGAACTTATTCATTTACAATAACAAATTATGTAACTTTCCATAACAATTTAATAACTAAAATACATACTACTCCCTCTGTTTCATTTTAAGTGTCATTTTAGGTTTTTGCACACAGATTAAGAAAAAAATTAATTTTGCATATTTTCTATATAAAAACACAATTACCTATAAATCTAACCATATTTCAACCAATAGAAAAATAAACTGTAGCATAAAATTAATAAATTTTGCATCAAAGGTCGAAAACGACACTTATTTTGTAACAATTTTTTTTCTAAAACGACACTTAATATGAAACGGAGAGAGTAATATTTATTATAAATGATTATATATACAAAAAAATACAATATAATATTCATTTGTACGATATATAACTAATAAGAATAACTTATGTAATTTATAAATTTAAAATTTTTAATCACCATATAATACATATACACAATTAGTTCTAGGACAGATCAAATATGCGGAGTATTTTAGGATATACAGATTCAAATATGCATTCGTCGGATTCGTAAAATTGTTAACCGGATCCAAATATTCGGGGTTATGATATTCAGACTAAAATCTAAATACACGCGGATATCCAAACTTGTTTTTTAATTAAAAACAAATCAAAAACTAACTATTAACCATATATTTAATCTATTTAAAATTATTATTTAAAAAACCTTAAAATCATTAAAATTTAATAAAATTAAAATTTTAGTTATTTTATATAAAATTATATATAATATACATAGATAACTATAATTAAATTTTAAATATTTAATATCCGGATATCTAGACCTTAAATTTTACTATCTGAATTTGTACATGGATCAGTCGAATCCGTAAAATCACTATCAGGATCCCCGAATATCCATTTTTTGAAGCGGATGGGATCCTGGATCCGATAACGGATATCGAATATTAAGTTCCAGTCATATATACAGTTATATCAAACAAATTGCTTAAAATATTTAACATTCATAAAAATAACACCCGCGCGGGGGCGCGAATCACAAGCTAATATAACTTTTAAAAAAACGAAAATCTGTTTGGAACTAAACATTTACCCATGATTTACCCAGACCTTTGAATCACTCTTTATAAAATCCCAAATTGACCTATGAACCCTAAAATAGATTTATCAAATTTGACTCTCTTTTCCTCAAATTTCTGAAAGTGAGAGTAAGCAGTGATGTCTGAGTCTTCAAAAATTGTGTCTGGAGCTTCTTGTGGATCATCTAATAGGCATCAAAAGGGTAGAGGATTTGTAGGTCACAATCCTTTCAGAAGATACTTTTGATGTGTTTATGCTGCAATGAAGAAGATAGTTTTGTTGGTTGTTGGGGTCAAAAACTGTCACGACGGAATCAATGTCTAAAAACTTCTGAGGAAATATTCTTTTCCAAAAAGAATTAAAAATGATCTGAGCAAAGAGTTTTCACGAAAGATTCTCGCAATCTTCTAACAAACGACTTTCGAAAGTATGACAAAACGAAAAACCATCACCGTCTCCTCGACCTCCACCCTAGTCCATGTCGCCATCATGGCGATACGACCATGCGACCGGTCCATCTCGCCGTGAGGGCGAGAAAACTACGACCACTAGTCCATCTCTCCATCATGGCGAGACGACCATGCATGTCTCGGTCCGTCTCACAGTCATGGCGAGATGACCTCGCCCATGGTCCGTCTCACCATGATGGCGAGACGACCTGGTACATCTCGCCATGATGACGAGAAGACCTCGCCCATGGTCCAGCCCGCCATCATGGCGATACGACCTTGCCCATGGTCCAGCTCGCCTTCATGGTGATACGACCTCGTCCACGGGTCCAACTCACCATCATGGAGAGACGATCATGCCTCAGTTCATCTCGCCATCATGGAGAGATGACCTCGCCCATGGTCCATCTCGCCATGATGTCGGGACGACCTCGCTTTGGTCCATATCATCATCATGGCGAGATGACCTCGACCTGGTACATCTCGCCATTTTGGAGAGACAACCTCGACTTGGTCCATCTTGCCATCATGGCAAGACGAACTCATCTTGGTCCATCTTGCCATCATGGCCAGACGACCTCGCCCATGGTTTGTCTCGCCATCATGGCAAGATGACCTCGTCTCTCGTTCATCTCGACATAAAGGCGATTTTAAATCCCTATGTCCATCGTCTCACCCTCGTAGTTCATTTTTAGTTTCATATTTTGATTTCGATCGAAAAACACATTTCATTTCATCTCGATCAGAGTTTCCATAAAAAAAATTGACAAAAAACTAACACGACATATTTTTTCGTAAACTTTCAAACGATAAACGAGGCGGGAATAGTTAGCATAAAATCACTATGAACGATAACATATGAACTTACAAGTCAAATAATACGGAAACAGACTTTGAACAAACCGATGATTTCTCCGAGAAATAATTGTAAAAACGTGTGAATCGTAAAATGGCCCAAACGACCTAAACACGATAGGAGTCCACTTGTGATTTAAGATTGAGAATTGGCCCGAGAACAATGATGGTCTATCTAGTTTTGATCGAAGATAAAAGGAAAATAAGATAAATGCTAATTTCCAAGATAAACATGAAGTTCGAGAAGATAAGTAAAATTCCCGCAAAGAGATAAACTCGAACCGAAGGCAGAAAGGGAAAGCTCACCGACCTTAGAGGCATATATAAGGAGAGCCAAGAAGAAGTGCGCAAGAGACAGAAAATTCTACAGAAACTTAGCACAATTTAGGCAATTTCGTTTTAGTTATCGAGCTGCGACTCATCTAGGTTGTTAGAACTATAGACATCGCTGACATCTCTCGCATCCAAGGATTTAAGACCTACTGTAACGATCGCTACCCTCTTACGCTCATTCGAAATAAGATGATCACTCTCTTTGCTTTCAGATTTTTGAAGAAGAAGAAGAAGAAGTTTTGTTGTTGTTTCAACAATGTGTTTGTGTTTTTTTTTTGCTTATATAGGACATTGATTGTTAAAATATGATGATTTGGTTTTGAAGCTTTGTGGTCATATGCATTGAAAACAAACAATCAAGATATCATAAATAAGGGTCACCCAATAAACAAAGTCATTCTTCTCCATTCTTAAAGTCACATTAAAAGGTTAGATTATATCGGTTTAAACAAAAGATAATGTTAAAGCTCACACTAAAATTGACAAACAATCAAGCAATTTGTTGGAATTTTACCACTAGCATGTAATACTCTATTTTTCAACGAGTTATTCAATTTTTATTGGCATGTAATACTCCGGTTCTTCCCTGATTTTACCAACAAACAATCTAACAATTTGTGAGATTTTTAGCATTGAACACTCTATGTTAGGCACACACGAAAGATTCTGAACCAACACTCTCACTTTCCAACGTTATCGCTCGGAAGAACTGATACATAGAATTTCCATTCACAACCTTCTCCTTCATTAGATCCACACACTTAAAACCTTTTCCTAATCGTATTTGTATTGTTGAATATTTCAACATGTTCTGAGTGCGTAGTCAAGAACACAATCTTTAAAAGCAACTCCATTTAAGAATTTCTGCTTCTTGTACAATCTTCCATCACCAAACTCTGGTGGTTTCTTCTTGCAGTCTTTCTCTTCATTAGAACTCACACACTTAAAACCTATGTTTTCCTTATCGTACATGTAATGCTGAATATTTTGACCTGTTTTTAGTGCATTGTCAAGAACACAATCTTTGAAAGTAACTCCATTTAAGAATGTATGCTTCTTGTACGACCTTCCATCACCACGTCTTATGTGAGTTATCTCTGGTGGTTTCTTCTTCCATCCTTTCTCTTCATTAAAACCCACACAGTTAAAACCTATTTTTCGTATCGTACCTAAAATGGTGAATATTCCAACCTGTCATGAGTGCATAGTCGAGAACATAATTTTTGAAAGCAACTCCATTTAAGAATGTCTGCTTCTTGTAAAGCCTCCTACACCACATCTTATGTGAGTTACCTCTGATGGTTTCTTCTTGCAGCCTTTCTCTTCCTCGTCATCACTTTCAAGACACTGATCATGGAGAACAGAAGCCTCGTCGATGAACTTCCGAACCAATTGCTCGATTTCAGACACATATGTTTCTCTTCGGCTTCTTCGTCATAGGTTTCATCACCAAAAACATCAAGGACTAAATCCATTCACCTCTGCCTTCTTCTTCATTCTTCTTGTTTTTCTCTTCAATTTCATTTCTCTCTACTCCATTTTGATTTGGGGATTTTTTTTTCTGCTTTCCATTTAGGGTTCTTAATGGGAATAAAGTTGGGTCTAAGTTTACAAGTTAATAAATTTCTGTGTTTTAATTTGTGTTTTAATAATGAAACCGGATCTTAAATGGGTCATCTATTGGTCTAAAGTTGGCTTTATTAAGTTTCTAGTTTTAATTTAGAGCCTTAAACCAATTAATCTAAGATTATTAGTAAGTGAATTCTCATCAACTTTGAAAATTTTAAAATTTCATTGTTATTGGTTCATGGATTTTAAAACTCTTACCAAATCCACTGTTATTGGTTTAAGAATTTTCAAAATCTATTCAAATTCTTTGTTATTCAAAAAGTTTAGTTATTATTGATTTTCTAGTTCTAACTAAATCTAGTATTATTGGGAGATGAATTCTCTACTTTTTTACACATAAGACACAACTTTCAAAATATCATATTTATCAAAATCCATGTGATGAAAATATCTAGAAAACAAAAAAATTACTTAATATTGCACTTTTAATCCAAATTATATTTCTAAAATTATAATTCATTACATTTTATGTACTTACCTTTTAATGTAAAATTATTTTTTATTGTTTTAGCAAATAAAAACTAAAATAAAAAATAAATTACTAAAACAGAAATAAGATAGTTAAAGTTGTTAGTATGATATTCATCTCATCATAATAACATTACTTATGTATAATTATTATTATTATTTTTCACAAACAAACATATTTTACAAAATAAAAAAAATGATCATTTATACTGAATGAAAATATTTTTGTAAAAATTTTAGAAAATATAAATCATATATTTACTTTACGAAAGAAATAGAAAAAGGTAATACAAGTTCATTTGTTACAATCTTAAAAAGTTATGATCAAATTTTATAAATTAACATATATATTTTTTTCATAATCTACAAATCTTTATAAATATATTAACTTTTAAAATCCACAAAACAAATTCATTTTCCAATAACGCCCCCTTTCCCTAATTTTGTGGAGTCTTGGATTTTAGACTTTCATTCCATGGTGAGATAAGTATCAATCATTAGTTTCATAGAGGAAATAGGTTTTGAATATTGTTCCGGAACACCTAAAATAAAACTATTGTTTGGAAGATAGTTGGTGCTATACGATACTTTTATTAGAAAAATATCTCTTGACCATTTTTTATTTTGAATCATACTATTACATATAGTGCAAGAGTTAATTTGGTGTCTTATACTTTTATCATCTGCTGTCTTCATTACCCAAAGCCAAAAGCAATTAAAGTTCGCTTCTCACGTGACTTTCAAGAGACTTTATAGACGCTACCAGCCTAGTCTTATAAAATTCAAAGGAATAGAAATACAGTGTTTGGAAAATTATAACTTATTCTTTAGAACAAAATTAATTTCTTTTGCCAGGTATCAATCAGCAAAATATCCATTATGCATTTTGTACCGAAACTATAAAAACAAAAAAAAAAGTTATAGAAGAAAAAATATAATGAGCAATCACTTTGATTAATTTTTTTTTGGACAATAATTACTTTTCAAAGATTATAATAACGACAGAAATGGAGAGATGTCAAATCTGAGAGATTCATTTACTGCAGAGAGTAGCGTCAATTTTGGCTTTGCGATTCACAAAAGAAGTTAATTATGTGTACAAAAGTCACCTAATTTGAGAGTCACACTTTCCTTCTTTTTTGTTTTTTTTAGCGGCAAACAGCTATTCTATTACTCAAACTTGAGGTGGTATGGTTAACCAGACCGAAATAGAACAACTAATAAAAAGTAACTCCCTATAGAAGGATCTAGCTGTCTTAGATAAAAAATCTGAAAACTGGTTTCGCGTTCGAGGAACATAAAAGATTTTGAAGTCCAGGAAGCAACCTTCTTTTTTGTTTATAACGGTCAAGACCTCGTGATCAATATAGCTTACAAGAAATTTTTGATGCAGAAGCGTAAGGTTTTTGTTAGGTATTGGATTTCTGGTTTTATTTGGTGTTTGTGTATGTAGTTTGATATAATTTTGTGATGTCAGTTCAATTAATTTCATATTGTTTGTTCAACCTTACTTTTTAGTACTTCAGATTCTAGCAAGAAGGTTATTTGGCTAACTCTTTTCTCAGTTAATCCCATAGTTCAAATCGGTTTAGACAACACTTAGATTTTTGCATTGAGAAAAATCGGTTCTAATTCAAATTATTTTCATAAAACTTAATTTATACGATTCAAATCGGTGTAAACTATTCTAAATTGGTTTGAACCGTTTTGTTAGTTTAAACTATTTTAAATCAGTTTAAATCAATTTAAATTAGTCTAAATTTGTTAAATTAATCAATAATATTAGTACAAATTCACAAATTTGTCTAATTTCTTTTGTTTT
The DNA here is from genome assembly GCA_905132885.1 of Moricandia moricandioides. Classification (NCBI taxonomy): domain Eukaryota; kingdom Viridiplantae; phylum Streptophyta; class Magnoliopsida; order Brassicales; family Brassicaceae; genus Moricandia; species Moricandia moricandioides. The sequence goes on from CAJHQQ010002606.1 coordinate 21,104, forward strand.
ATATATTTAATTTTGATAAACTTATAACTAAAGACAAAAACTAATATATATATATATATATATATGTGTTATATATATATATATATATGTGTGTGTGTGTGTGTAAATTATATATAAAACAAATCAAAATTTTGTTACCGCTTATGCCTTGTCTAGACCCCAAATCTATCTTATCGTTAGTCTTTACAAAACATGTAGTTACCTTCTAGTGATTTCTTGAAATTGATCCACCCTATTGACTCGACTTCTATTACAAATATTGTTCCAACCGCCAACGGCTAATAGGCCTCCCACACTCGTGGGCGGTGGTGCGTTAAACTTTTTGGAGGCTCGAAAGTTTTATTTATTGACTCATAAATCACCGCATGACTTCTCCTAGTGTTTTTGCACCACTCGCACGATAGCATAAATCACTTTACAAAAGATCACTCATCCTTTAAGTACGTTTAACTATGGAGTTCTCTCTGAATATGTATCAAAAAAGATAAGTGTATTTTATTAACATAGATAACCAAATCAATTTATTAAACATTTTCATATACCACAAATGAAGGATGTTACAAATATTTTTCAAATAAGAGATTAGGCTATCTACAGTAATATAAAAAGGTGTTTGTGATTGTTTCAGACAATACTATCTTATTATTCTTCTCTTCAAATTTATCATCTTTTTCTAAATGAAAAAAACTTAATTATTTTTTGTCAACCCAATTATATTATTAAGCCCATACGGTAGTTTGAAGTACAAGAGAGAGCCCAATACTAAAATGCCGGTAAGAGACAGACTAATGATATAAAGGCAAACACATGTCTCTTCTTGAACAATGAGAAAAACATGTGGCTGTGAAGAAAAGAACTTAATAAATTCGAGTTCACAAAAAAGGCCACACAAGTTATTTTGTAATACAGTCTTTTCAGTATAAATACTACACTTTGATGTTCTATAAAAGATTATCTATACCCATGAAATGCTAAATGATTATTTGAAGTGAAACATAATCTACTTGAATATTGATATATAAGTAAACAGATAGCCAAGTGCATTCCCTTTTGCCATATCTGTGTAATTTTGTATTGAAATGAGATTTGTACACAAAAGTACAAAGTGCTTACAGGCAAACGGCAATTATCTTTAAGCTAGTTCCTGTCTTATGTTGATACAGTCGCCTCCCACAACTTTTGCGCCAATAGCTCGTAATCCTGAAGAAACAGTAACCAATCTTGAAACTTTCTGACTAACCAATATCCTCTAAATAACCGGATCATGAAAAAGAGTCAACAGACCGGTTATTGGTAAAAACCGGATCATTAACCAATACAGGTTAACAACAAACAGATATTAGCTTTTGAATGGGGTAAGTTATGTGGTTAGTAACCTGAACAATGGACTGTGAGCAGAATTTGCCAGAAAGAACTGCGCCTTCCATGGAAGCTAAGTACTTCTGTTTAGTGTAGTCTCCAGCTAAGTAGAATCCTTTGATAGGAGATCTTTGTAGAGGACGACATGGTTCACAGTCTGGGATGGTCTTGTACACAGACCTGATAGAGATATTTTATCCATCATTATTAGAAAGCTTCTGTCTCCATTTTGAAACTTAAAATAAATGAGGGCATTTGAGTTTGGTATAACCTTGGAGTTTTGACGACATGGTACTTGAGAATCTTAGCTTTGCTTTGGTCTGCAGCGATTTCGTCAGGGAAGAGTCTTTCGAGCTCTTTCATCGTTGCATCAATGATGTCAGAGTCAGTCCTTGATATCCATTCCTCTGCAGGTGCAAATACTAGTTCCAGCATTGACCGGTTAGGATCGTAATATTCCTTACAAGTTAACGACATGTCGGCATAAACACTCAGAAGGTTACTTCTGCAAAAGAAGAAAAAAACAACAACAACACAAGATTGTTGAAAATATGGTATAATAAACCAGCCTGCACTGTTCTTGATTCATTTAATGGTTGTTCAAGACAAGTTTTATCTTTTCTTTATGAAAAGTAAAAGTATTAATGGATAATATGAATATAAATTCCTTTAGATTCCCAAGAAAATCACCTGCTAAAGAGTAAGTGATCATATGTGTTCTTCAGTTTTCGATCAAACCTGCCATACATTAGTCCACATCACTTAAAACCCACAAGTGATCTCATCTCATACCAAAATGGCAGATGAAGAAGAAAAGCATGAGAGGTATTGGTCTCACTAACCATATATGAACGTTAATAACTGGCACACCAACTAACTTCTCCAACTTCTTGAAGTATGGCATTTCTTTCCAGGAATCAGGCAAAAGAAGCTTCAGGATATCAACTACAAGAGGGGAAAAGCTATTGATTGTGGTTCAGATGGAATGTGAATCCACAAAGACAGAAAAGAAATGAACCTGGAGTGGCAAACACATAAGCGTCTCCCTCGATAGTGGTTCCATCAGTGAGTAAGAAATTCTTAACAGTACCATCATTCTCGAGCTCAATCTTCCTTATCCTTGAGTTAAGTCGTACCTCACCACCTAGTGATCTAATATGTTCCACTATTGGCATACAAAGCCTCTCCGGAGGATTACCATCTAAGAATGCCATCTTGGAACCATGTTTCTCCTGTCAATGCAGTTTCTATGATTTTTCATTAGCAAATTCTCCAAAATCCTTACAAGATTGCATTGCCATTAATGTTCAAACAAAAGGAAGGGAGAAAGAAGGGTGCTGGAATGTCAAACCTGAAGAAACCGATTCAAAGCTATTAATATGCATTGCATTGACAGTTCGTCTGGGTTTATAAAGTTTAACGCCTTTGACATGGCAATAAACACCTCATCAGTCACACGGTCAGGTACTCCCTGTAAAGCAAGAGAAAAGAAAGTGAAAACTTCATCACCATCCATTCTTATCTGATGAGCAAAAGCATGCACGAGAAGGAAGCAACAAAGAACCACATGAACGCATGCAAATAAACTATACAAAAAAACTAAGAGGACACTTGCCTGCTTTCTCATCCATTCTTCAACTGATAAACCATCTTGAGCCTCAACATAAGCCTGACCTCCGACCATAGCCGGAAGAAGTCCAATAGCAAACTTTATTTTCTCTGGCCATGTCAGCATCTCGTTGTTCCGCAAAATAGCCCAAATACCTACAAGGTAAGTATCCGCAGAAACAACTTAAACCATCACTTCCATCAGAGGACAATTCAGCACTATGCATGAGCAGTAACACAACTTTTCAATATGTTTTTCCCTTCTACATTAATGGATTTTGTTAAGTATGTTTTGCAGAAGCTCAAAACTAAGATTCATTGCTTATAATGAATAAAATGAACATGTTCTTTTCAATGTCTAAATTATACGTAAATCCAATCTAACATTCATGATTAAATAAGTTTTAAGCACAAAATCTATCATTAGCTTGAATAGACCAATACAACCTTCTCGAACCAAATCCAGTGCTATCAGTCACTAAGCCATTATAGTTTGAAAGTTTATACAAGTTATTAAGAAAAATATGCTATAAGCTTCTCACCGTTTAAGGGTGCTGGTAGGACATCTGGGAAATCAAATCTACTAAATTCTCCAGGTTTACTTGGCATGGCGAAAATCATGGAATGTTCCTTCCACTGCAACCGATCATTGATCCCAAGTTCTCCAAATAAGTTTTGCACATTCGGATAAGCACCGACTTCCAGCAAGAATAAAAGGAATCAAGGAAAAAAGTCAAGAACTTCACTCAGGAAAAGACTTAACAGGAAAGATGAATAACTTTGTTGACTATTAATTAGCTAACCATTGCGTTACATCTTTCTTAAAACCAATGGTAGAGCGGCTAAAATGAAAGGATCTTCTTGCTGATCTCAATGAGCACATTTGAAAAGGTGTACAAGATAATAAAGGTTCAAGAATCCTTGAGACTATCATACTGAACTTTAATTGGTTATGATCTCATTGACATCATGTAATTCTCGGTCAGTGTTTGCATGCTACCAAAAAGACATCTTATTCAGCCATAGACTATAAGACCCAAGGGAACATATTGGTAAATCACATATAAATTCAAATCCAAGTTATGAAAATGCATATATTGGAGGAGCAACGGAGAGACTTTGAATTTGAACTTACAAAATATATGTAAACCGGTTTCATACCAATCTCCATCTTCATCCTTCCATGCAGCTATCTGCAGGAACACATAGTTCACATCGTTAATAGATGACCTTTAATAATAATCTCACCTACGAGCCAGCACAACAACAACGTAACACGTTATATAATCATAAAGACTGTATATTGTTTCACATAAAGCCTTGAGACTGGAAGAGTTTGTGTAGTATTATGTAGGACAAGACAGAATACATAAGAACTTAAGAAACAAAATGGGCACTGAAGGACTAAAACAACAGATACGACAGATACATGTACACAATTTTTGTACCTAAGATCTGTAACACTCCAAACATTAGTAAATATCATGTAGTATAGTTACACAAACTCGAACTTGTGCACGGCCTTTGGAAACTAGCAAGTCTTAATAAGAATGATGAATGTAAACAACCATGAGTTAAGTTACCTTCCCACCAAGAACATCTCTTGCTTCAAGCAACAGAGGTTTATGTCCTGCATCAGCCAGGTACTTTGCAGTTGACAAGCCAGCCAATCCTGCAGTTATTCGAGAAGCAAAGAGCTTAACCACATCAAAAAAAACTTCATCAGAACCCGAACAGAACAGGAAAGCTATTAAGTTTGAAACACACCAGCACCAGCGATCACAACTTTTAAAGGCTTTGCTGGTCGAGGAGCACTACGGAAAGACGCAGACAAACTTGCAGCTTCTAAGAAGTTCACAGTGTTCTCTAGCTCTGGCCTTGGTATATCCACACAAACTACCTAAGAACACAAAAAAAAAAAGCTCTTTAGTCACAGAAAAAACACTCTAAACTTCAATAATTCAGGTAAAAAAACAGAAAGAGACCTGCAAAGGACCAACAGCACTCTTCCTCCGTGTTCTTGTCTGAAGTGAAGTTGAAATTCTGAAGCTGCTATGTCCCATTAATTCACAACCTCCAGATGAAATTGCCTTGAAAAGCCCGTTTTGATAAGGCAAATTCGCCGCGGAAACATTCCCAAACACAACCATTGTATTCGCTTCAAGGAATCTGCAAACCCATAAAAGAAGAGACTTTACCAATTAAAAAAAAAAGCGATAGCAGCAGTAAAGACAAAAGCTTGTGGTCTGAAACAGATAACTGAGAACAAGAAGCGAACTTGATTTTTAAAAGGGTTACAGTCTCCAAGTATCTCACCCTGCGCTTGCAATTCTGAAGAAGAAGCAGGAGACGCTAGTGGAAGTAAAATGGTCTTGGTTGGTGTTACGTTCTTTGGTTGCGAAAGAGATAGATTACCACCACATAAATTAATTAAAATATTTAATTATTTGGGTTTTTGTTTAAGAATTGTGACACCATTAGAGGGAAATTATGCCAACCCATATGGTGAAATTATTTGAATATGTTTATCAAATTTAAACTAAATATTAAAGGTTATTCTGAAAAGATAATATTTATAGGATTTGTCAAAAATATTAGTGTGTGGCCAGAAACTTGTCTCTCTTAGCCTATTCTTTTTTTTATCTTTTTTTTGTAACCAAACTCGAATTTATGATAGAATAATCATTGTCGATTCTCAATTCTCAAAAGTATAATTTTTTCGGACCCTCTTATACGTATTCTGTCAATATTATGTCATTCTCTGATTAATTGCACTCTATTTTCATAATTGTTTTATTTCATCTTTTTCAACATGTTTTATTGCATTTTATTTCGTTTGTTCTCGTCATTTTCAGATTGAGTTTGTCTTTGTTTGAAAAGTGAATAATTGTGATTCATCCAGAACAAAGAATAATTGTGCATGCTTCCAACATTTTCATGTTGTTATGGTGCTTAAGAACAGTATAGCATGTTTAGGCATAGACATTTCATGTCTCAGTTTGGTTCAGATTGATCATTTTGGATATGTAGGAGCTTAAATATACAATTCTAAGATCCACTTAATTGTTTTTGATAGGTTTTGGTCAGAAATGGTAATAAAAATAGAAATTGGTAAATACCTAGGAAAAAATTGGGTTCAGTTCTTCGACTTGGTTCAAATTTTTTGGTATAATATCGGGTAAAATATCGAATAATTCAAGTAAAATATTGTATAATTCCAATGGTTAGATTTTTTTGGATAATTTAGGGTAATTTGGGTAAGTTTGGATAATTTAATTTTTAAAATGATTTCAGACATTCTAGTAGGGCTTTAAATTATATTTATGCATATTTATTTATTTTCTATTTTTATATATCAATCTTTTATTTATAAATATTATATTTTACTTGCATACACATTCGGTTCTTGATATGATTCTCGTTTTGTTTTCTATTTTATTAGGTTATTTCACATATAAAAGTATGAGTAATGTATTTGTGAGTTTTTGTTCGATTTTTCTTTTGGGTATTTCAATTTAGTTCAAGCGGTTCTTTACATATAGGGTAGAATTCCATGTCTAATCATGTTGCTAAGCATCCAATTATTTAGAGAAGGGTTATGGGTATTTGCATTTGTAATGAAAGAATAGATAACCTCTACAAATAACTTGTACAAGAAAAAGATTTTAAAGATTCAACAAATTAGTTAGAGTCATATTTGAATGAGAGTGTGAAGACTCCAAAGCTTATGGCACATTGGTAAAAGAGAAAGATTCTCGAATTTTATGTTTTGTCATTATTACTCGCTAAGAATATATTAGCAATTTAAATATCCTTAGTAAAATAAGAATAGGCATTCAGAAGTGATGGAAAAGTAATAGACCGATATAGGGGCTTCTAACATACTACATGGTTGAAGTGTTGATGTGCATAATTCATTTTTTTTTTACAACAAAATGAGAATCTATCCTAGATATAATACAAGGTGAAAACTCTCTATATGGACAACATAATTCTTGTCTTTCGTGGAAGCTTGTTTGCCACCGAATGCATAATGCTCAAAATGTGAATTTTTGTCAATGAAAAATAAGTATTTTTATGTTTGTACTTCACTATTATATGTGAACACTTCACACTCATAGCTATGATATTGACATTTGTTATATATTTTGTTTATGTATTATGTCTTCTTGTCCGAATTTAAGCTTTCTAGTTGTTCTTTGTCTTAGATATTTTTCATTTTATGTGTAAACAAAAGAGCAAAATAATCTTGATGTGCTCCCTTATGATGTCTAGTGTCTTGATTTACCATTTTTGATGAACTAATTAAGCTGCTCAGGTATGTCCCATTTGTATGTTCTTCTCTCGGAAATATTTCTATTTGTACTTTATTCTTTGTGTGTTACTTTATATCAATGTGTTGTCTTTCTACAATGTTCAGTATTGAATTCCGTTCAGATATTTGACTATATTTCATGTATTCTGACTTGATTCAGTTATAAACGAGTAAAGAATAACTGAGAGGAATGTTACCAACTGAATCAAAAACCAATAGAAACATACTAAAGCCGAATAAAAAATATCAACGAAGAGTTGACCTAGTAGATAAAACTCTTGGGTCACTTGCACTGGCGGCCCTGAGGGGAAGCGGGAGAAGATGGTGCTTCCGGCCCTCAATAGGTTATTAACAATATCAACCATATTTTGTCGTAAGTTTTCATCATTTCTAGTGGTATTGATATTGGATGAGACTGACAAGGTTGAAGGTTCAATACCTCTAAAATTATTTTGTAATTAATTTATCTTTTAAGAGGCCATTTTAAAAAAATTGGCTTCCAGCCAAGTAATTATGCGGGCCGGCTTACTTGATAGGGATCTAAAGGATCATGGTTGATTTATTAGGAAGTGTCTACTCTCTAAAAGAGAATTAATTAACATACTTGGAACCTCCCCTAGGAGAATATACAGGCCTCTGTGACTTCTTTCTACCCTCTAAACTATTAAGAAACTCCTCCCCCCTTACCCAAACTTAACTTAATTCCTCAGTGTGAGGCCACAATCTCTCCACCCATACTTTTAGTTTCATCAAGAAGCTCCCCAAACTTAACTTTCTCATGGATTACTCACCTAAACAATTAGTTACGAATCAATTCCAAAAATCAGCTTTAGTCCTTGTAACTGCGATCAAAAATACAAAATGCATTTGTGATACATTAAAATTGGTTTGTTTCTACTGGAAGTTAAAATAGTTAATATTAAATTATGAAAGACATATTTTCACATTATATTTCTTTAATAGCGATATAAAGCTAAGACAAGCAAATATATTTTGATGGTGACAATTGTAACAAAATAAGAATGCAAACATGGTGTAAATTCAGATTAAAAAGAAGTTAGTTTCATGACAATTCATCGGGATAGTAAGGATCACAAGTAAAGTTAGTTAATATAATTATAACTATTTGATTATAATCAACCACAATTTTACTAAAATCATTTGCTAATACGAAAAAATAAAGGCTGAAAAATGATTATTAGTTGATAGTACATCTATTCGACATAGTTATCAATGAATTTTCCGTAAACACTTCTAAAATTTTTTAGAAATAATAATATTATAATATTAATTATTATATTTACACATAAGCACTAATAAAATAATTAAGTGAAAATGTGTCTTCTTATACTATATACCATAATCGATTGCTTACGATCTGGGCCGACCCTGGTGAAGAGTTACGTCAACGGTGTTTAGTGTTTCATGTTCCATTAAATGTAATAGCAGCACGATGGAGACTCTCAAGATGGAGATTTACTGTGTTCTAGAAATAGTTCGATAGTAGTATCATAGTTTGGAAGTTTCAAGTAGCGGTAAAAAATTCAGGTATATTGTTTTACTCCAATAAAACTGGTTTCTTTGGGCTATTATAGACTTGATTTCTTCTCTATGGAGCTTGTTCTCTTTTCAAAACTTCCACCTGCTTTGAATGGTGCTGTTACAGGGGATATTGTGTTGAAGATGGTTCTCTCAGATGCAGAAACTATGTCTTCACTAGCTGCAGCAATCTTTGCTGCTGACCTTTTGACCATGATGGCCTTTGAGACCTTATTGTCTCTCTTTTGTGAAACTGTCTGGAACTGTCAAGATGCAAAGAAAGTCTCTCGAGTGTTGGTGGCTTCTGCATTCATGGTTGAAGCTTTGTTCAGCTCTCCTCAAGGCTAGGGAAATAAACCTCCTTAGTTTTCATATATTATCAGACTTTCAAGTCTTCATATCTTTCCTACGCTTAGGATCTGTTTTGAACGAGATCGCAGGTGTTATCCACGACGTTAGAAGCCTTGGTACTCTCTTCAATCCTCTATCTTTTAATTTCATTCCTTGTATTGATAATGTTCAGACTATTTCTTTGGCAAAGGCTAGCCTTGAATGTTTGAATGTTGAAAACTCTATGTTTTAAGTTATTTGAATGAAATAAATTGTTGATAAAAAAAAATGGTTCGGGTCGGGTTATTTGGGTTTCGGGTCGGGTCAGTTATTCGGGTTGGAAGTTTTAACTTTTTAGAATTGGGTCCATATCTGTCTGAGTGTGATGGCGAAGTACGTAAGGAATCAAAAGGTAAGCAAGCAGCAAGCAAAAGCCCAATAGTGTAAGTGAGACAAACAAAAATAAAATAGAGAAAGAAAAGGTAAAAGCAAAAGGAACAGTCGAATCGAACTTTACTCCTCCGCCTTGCAAAATCCTCTTTTGACTTTTCCTCATTATTCTTTGCTTTGACTTATCAGTCTTCCTTTTATGTGATCACCTCTTCATCTCTCAATCCACACATCCCTTCCCTCCTGCAGCAACAATGTCTAATTTCACTTATGCTTCTGCTTTCAACTTATCCGACAAGTCTCCTTTTCACCCAACCATTGCTTCTTCTTCTTCTTCCTCTGCCTTCGATGATACCGACGACGCTTGCAGCATCTGCCTCGAGCCTTTCACTCTCCAGGACCCTGCCACTGTAAGATCCTCTCTCTCTTTCTCTTTCTCTTTCTCTATATGGGTTTTACGATCTCCTTCTCTTAGATCCTTTGATTTATTCTTCAACCCTCATTGAAAGGGATGATTTTTGCTAAATGCCAATGCTCAGGTTACAAGTTGCAAGCATGAATATCACCTTCAGTGCATCATTGAATGGTAAGTTTTTTATAGATTTGAATCTTGTTCATCTATTGGTGTGTTGTGACTCATTTTTTTAAACAGGTCTCAGAGAAGCAAAGAGTGTCCTATTTGCTGGCAATTCTTTGTCCTTAAAGATCCTCTCAGGTACTCTCTCTTCCTTTGTTGTTATATATAAAAAGATTTGGTTTTGATTCACTAGTACATCTTTTTTTACTTGTAGCCAAGAGCTTTTGGCTGCTGTGGAAAAAGAAAGGCTTATGAAAACTAAAAACATATCTTCATCCTCTCCAACACCCATTCATCACAACTCTAATGAAGACTTTCACTCAGAGGAGGTTAGTAAAGTATCCATTTTGCATTATTAAGTTGGAAGAGTTTTGGTTCTAGTACTTGACTAGTTAATGATATGTTATTTCCAGGAGGAGTCACAGTTTAACAGCTTTGATGAACAGTTCCTGAGGCATCTCACTGAAGCTGCCCATAGACGTTGTTTGCTTCGTACAAGGGAGACTCCAATGTCCTCGACTCTTGTACCCTCCAGTGATCCCACTGATATGGCCAATCTTCGTGATGTCTCTGCTGTTATTTCCCATGTTGAACATGAGAACACAAACCCTTGTCTCAGTCCTGCCTCAACGACCATGTCTCCTGCATCTGGTCACTCTTCTGTTCCTCCAGATAGCAACAACGGATCCAGGTATTAAACATTACACAAAATCATGTAAAACTTGAAGCTTTTTTTTTGCCTGGTTTGTCTTTTTCTTTTTTTGTCAGCAACCAGGTTTGTCTATTGCCAGTTTTCTAGATTTGTATGATGTCTCTCTTGCCTGGTTTGTCCTGTTTTCACTTAGTTAATGGTTGTGGTGAATTTGCATGGGGATGTAATTGGAGACCATGTCTGTTCATTATGCAGAGAACGATTAAGCCTTAGAATTGGTTTTAGTTAACTATAGCCTGAACCCTATTTAACATATCTTCATCTTCTGTTGTATCTGTAATCAGAATCTCTCCTGGACTTTCTCCATTTGGTTCATCTCAAAGTCCAGATCCATCTCTTCCGGAAGCCATTAAATCCAAACTAGCTGCTGCTTCCGCAAGGTATGCCAAAGTCTCTCAATTCATCATCTTGGAAATGAAAACTGATGGAGACATGCCTCCAGGTACAAAGAATCGATCTCAAAAAGTAAACAAGGTCTTAAAGAGAAGCTACTTGCTCGCAATAACTCAGTGAAAGAACTGAGCAAAGGAGTACAACGTGAGATGAACGCTGGAATAGCTGGTGTTGCAAGGATGATCGAACGCTTTGATATTGCTTCAAAACGTTTTGGAGGGTCTACTCATGTCTCAACTTCTGCTTCTGGATTCAACTTCTCTTTCAAAGGGAAGCGTGAAGTAGAAGCCACTTCCAAGTTTACCAACAATGGGGACAAAACAGAATCCCATAAGCTGCAGGTTTCACACATCTCTCTGTTTCTTTTCTTCTAAGTTTGTTTGCTATTATTGATTGGTTTTGCTAATGAGACTCATCTTTAAATTCATCTCAGGGAGGAGGATCGTGCTAAGTACATCAGACGAATGATAAATTATGCAAGCGATGTACGTTCTCATGGAATCAACTTACCCGTTGGTCTTCGCATCCTGCATGGTCTCTTATCTCTTTTTCTTTCGTCTCTATTTTTGCGATTGGTACTTTTAAAAGGCTAAAATAAGTAAAAATCCTTCTCTGAGTAATCTTTTTATTACTCGATTTTCAACTCCTTGTTGGAGTCAGAACTTTGTATTAGTTAATAATTACAAAAGGGATTGTGTTATATGCTTTCACTCAGTATTCGATTAGTCTATTATTGCATATAATGCCCATAAATATAAAAATAGAATTAACATCGACAGCTTATCTTTATGCATAAAATTTTATAAATATTTTGAAAAACTGGAGTTTGTAAAAATAAAGCCTGAAAAGAGTAATATGCTTAGGACATAAACACCAGAAATCTAGCAGGAGAATGATTCTTTTTTTTTTGAAACTATAATTCCAAATTTATAATATATTATATTTTATTATTCAAGGTAACAATGATAGCTTTATCCTTGCACATAAATAAATTTTCGTAATTATCTTCAAAACCGAGGTTTGTAAAAATAAAACCTAAAAAAAAAAAGTAATTATTTAACAACATAAAGCACCATAAACTTGGCAGGAGAATGACTATGCTTTTAAGAGCTGTATATAAACTTAAGACATATAAACTCGCAGACATAAACTAACTTTGTTTTCAACAGCTCTATCTAAACTTCAAGACATACAAACAAGCAGACATAAGATTAGACTGTGGGGAGATCCAAAACAAGAAGACAGCAAAGACAGTGACACCAAAAGATTGCAAACATTAGATTGTGAGAGCCAAACCAAACAAGAAGATATATATATAGAGAGAGAGTTGCAAACATAAGACTCGGTAAAGAAAGCATGACAGGAGAGCCTTCTCTATGCATTAACGGATGTGGCTTCTTCAGCACGCCACAGACCAAGAACCTTTGCTCTAAGTGCTACAACAAGTTTTTAAAGGATGAGTCTGCAAGATACTTGGCCGCTATAAGAGACCACACAGAAACAGCACCGGAGGAGGGTAGAAAGGCAACAGTAATGGAGAAGTCCGAGGAGGCAATGGAGGTGGTAAAGAATAAAAAGAGTAGTAGATGCAATGCCTGCAACAAAAAAGTGGGGCTACTAGGGTTTCAATGTAGATGCGGTCATGTGTTCTGCGGTTCTCACCGTCACCCAGAGGATCATTCTTGTTTATCGGATTATAAATCTCCTGCCACTACTGACTTAACTATCCAAAATCCTGTCATCAAGGGTGATAAACTATATAGAATCTAACAGTCAACATTGATGCTTTTCTTTTTTTTCTATAACTTTACAATTTTTCTTTTATGTTTTGATTAACCGAGTTTGTGAATATTTCCTAACGGAACAGAACGTGTTTATAAAAAACCTTATCACTTGCTCTATCAAAGTATTTGCAATGTGTCTATCATTAATTGATGTCTACGTACGTTCAAATAGAATAGTACATAACTTTTTGGGAAGACTACATATTTCCACACTATAACTATTATATATTAATAAATGTACACAATATTTCAGCCTTTTCCTAATTGCACATCAGTTAAGTATAATAACCTATATCCACACACGAGAAAAGTTCGAAACCCGTTTCCACACAAATCAAGATTTCGTTTGGTTTTAATGGTTTATGAGATGAACCGATGGTAAAGCAGTCGGTATCAGTTGACATTGGTACAACCCGACCCAAATAAAGATCCGATTATAGATCAATTTTAACCTGATCCGAAACCCTTTTAAAACCCCCAAAATCGATTTTAAGCCTTAGAACGCTAAAACTAAAAATCCAGAAAACAAATTTCATTTTCCACAGAGAGAAACCTAAGAAGTATGAGTAATGAATCTGGAAATTCGAGTGGGGTCTCTAGCAGTTGGGCAAGAGGTCGCGTTCTTGGTGTGCCAAAGAGATGTTTGTAAGGAGAACTAGTTGTCCCCTTGATGTCAAGGTCGACCGCGAATCCTTACATGAGGTACTTTTGGTGTGCTTTTGCGGTGGAGAGAAAATTTAGTTTGTTTATATAATTTTCATTGTGCAAAATATGTGGGTGAAATCGAATTTTCTGTGTTTGTAGTTGAGTAATGATAATCACTCTTATAAATGGGTTGATGAGGAGTTGTTGGATGAGGTTGAAACATTATCATTTAGGATAGGGAGACTTAAACAGACAATTGTTGCGGAGCGTGTGGAAGAAGAGAAGAAGAAGTTTGAATTGAAGTTAAAGAATCAGATTTTTGCTAGAATGGAAGATGTTGTGAGTGAAGCAAAATGCGAGGTCAAGAAAGCACTGGTGCTTGTTGTTTTAGGATGTTTGGCCATGGTTTTGTTGTCTCGGTTTGTGTAAGCTAACTCGGTTTGTCTAAGCTAAGTCCCCACTGTTTTCTTTTGTTATGTTTAAGATGATGATGATGGTTGTATTGTTAAGATGATGATAGTTGTATTTTAAGACGTTTCAGTTGTTTTAAAAGGCGAGAATCAAGGTTGTATAAAGCCTTTAAAATATATTTACATTCAAAAGCATACATAGGAATGACATAAGTCATAAAAATATCATACATTAAATCTAAAGCATACAACACACCAAAATAGAGTTTAAAGCAATTAAACTAATCTAAATACCCGAGCAACAAGGTCTAAGAACGTGCAAAAGGAATCTAAAGCCGACGAACAAGGTCCTAAAACCTCAAAAAAGGCACCTAAAGCCGAGAAACAAGGTTACAAAACCTCAAAAAGGCACCTAAAGCCGATAAAGAATGTCATTAAAAAACAGAAAATCGACCACTTCTTCACATCCTATCTTCTCCTCTTCACTTCTCAAGTTGAGTGGCTTAAGTGCAAATACCTTGGGAGACTTCAGGCTGAGAAAATTCACCACTCACAAAAGACTGAAAACACATCACAATAAACAAAAAAAATCTTCACTTCAATTCAAAACACAACACAACACACGTCATAAACAAAAAACCCGAGAACACAATGAAACAAACCTTTTTTGGATTCTTCTTATGGAACCTCGAGTTATGATTAGTAGCACCACATATCCCACAGTGCATGATCCGTTTCAAGAACTTCTCTTTTTTCTTCGTTGGTGATTCATTGACTCCCTTCTTCCTTTTTTTTATCCGCTTTAGTCACCTTCTTACGTCCTGGTTGATCTAGAATCTCAGGCTAAATGATAGGTGGTTCTGGTCCTACGGGCCAAAACTTTGCTCCACGCAATGGTACAATGCCTTCACAATACGTACGCCTCCACGTAGTTGTCCTAAACCAATGAACCACAAACTCTTGAGCCTCTAAACCTTTCTTTGGCATAACTCCGTAGGCGTGCTCACAAGGGATCCCTGTAATCTCCCATCTCCTGCAACTACAAGTTCTATTTTCCAAGCTCACCCTATATGCACAACCATTAAGCGTAGATTCATACGTCTGGTTGGTGGAAGCTCTAACTGTGCATTATGAGGCTTTCTCATGCAAACTATCAAGCATTTCAATTACATACGATGTGCAAATCCCTTCGTGGTTGTTGCAAATGACATCTCTTTTCGCTATACGAACCATCGCCAAGCGAGCTATCGTCTCCAACATAGGTACGAAGGGCTTGTCTCGGGATTTACCTATGGAGTTGTTGAAAGATTCAGTTGAGTTGTTCTCCACGTCTTCACAAAAAGATCCAATCTTGTAGAATTCCCTACACCAACTTCTCTGGTTTTGCCTTCATCACATCCTTATAAACATCTTGATCATACCGCTCAATGTCTAAAAGATTTGCTCTATAATTAGCCTCATTGTAGCTCCAAGCAAGGCTCCAAATCTTTGCTTTCATTTCAGGTTTCTTCCCATGGGTACTCTTCAAGTTACCATAGATGTGTCTAATACACATCCTATGCTCAATTCGTGGCAATTCCCTCTTCACAGCTGCAATCAATCCCTTTTGACGATCTGAAACCCTAACATAACCCTCTCCTTCGTCCAGTCCTAGATCAACCTTGATATTTCTCACAAACCACAAACAGTTGACTTTGTTCTCTACTTGTACCACAGCCCATGCGATAGGGTAAATGGCATTATCAGCATCACGACCCAAAGCCACTAGCAGCTTCCCTTTCATCCTAGACTTCAAGAAACAACCATCTACTCCAATTAGTGGCCTGCACGTTTCTTGCCAGTTTCTCCTCAGAATGTCAAAACAAACATAAAATATGTTGAAAACGTCAGTCCCATCATCATTTCTCAAGCAGTCAAGCTCAACAGAAGAATTGACATTTGAGCTTCTTATCTCAGAGCAGTAATCCCTAAGCCGTCCAAACTACTCATCATACTATCTTTCAATCCATCTGAGCGCTTTGTTCCTAGCATGTTGGCATTGCGGCCTACTAACACTGAATTTCCATTTTTCCGTAATCAGCTCCTCAATCTTCATGGGCATAAAGTACTCTGGTTATTCTCTGATCTTGTCAACAAACAAGCGAGCTATTTGTGGAACTTTAAGCATCTCACATGTACCTGTCGGAACACAAGTATGATCCTTCTTCAATATCTTCACCTTCCATTTGTTGGGAGACTTTCTTGAGGATGAGCAGTATATGCGCCAAGAGCAACCTTTGCCTTCACATACAAATGCAATCTTTTTCTTGTCATATCGATTTTGCTTGATGTTCTGATCCTTTTTCAGAGCATAGTCGAGCACTGCTTCATTAAACGCAATTCCATTGATAAACACTTGCCCTACATACAACTCCCCACTGCCTCTCCTAATATCACAACGCATGTATCTAGTCCTTTGAATTTCGTCCCCCTCTTCATCATCTTCTGTCTCTGGATACACGTTATGCCTCACTGAAGCTTCATCCGAAAAGTTCAAGGCGTCTTTCTCAATGTTGTAGTCGTTACGCTCTCTTCGATCTTCACCATTAGAGTCAAAATCAGGAGAATTAGGAGTCTGTGGGTCAAAATCAGGTACATCATTCCACTCAACATTCACATCAATCCATGGCTCCATTGTCAATTTCTGCAAAATAGAGATACAAAAGTCAATACCCAAGAGAGACATATCAAAAACGAATGAGAGACAGAGCGACACAGAGAAAGAGAGACAAAGAGATGGAGACATAGAGACATAGAGAAACAGAGAGACAAAGAGAGATAGAAAAACAAGAGAGAGGGTGAGAGACAGAGAGATAGAGAAACAAAGAGAGAGCAACAGAGAGAGAGAAACAGAATACATAGAAACAAAGAGACAGAGAGAGACATAGAAACAAGAGAGAGAGAGAGAGACAAAGAGATATAGAAACAAAGAGAGAGCGAGAGACAGAGAGATAGAGAAACAAAGAGAGAGCAACAGAGAGAGAGAGAGAGAGAGAGAGAGAGAGAGAGAGAGAGAGAGAGAGAGAGAGAGAGAGAGAGAGAGAGAGAGATGTTGAAATTACCTGACTGAAGCCAAGCGGAGGAGCAACCGCCTGGAGAGCTTTGTTGTTCTTCACGCCAGAGAGAGACATAAGAAATTGATTTGGGGATTTTGATTTTTAGGGTTACTAATTTGATTAATTTGGGTCTTGGTAAATCCAATTGTGTTAGGTAGATTTAATCCGATTTATATTCTCTAATCATGTCATAATCGGTTCCTTTTGGTTTTAGTTAGGTTAATTATTGGTTAATTTTAAAAATAGAGAAGATTAACCAACTTTAAACCACTAAATGTCGGTATTAGTTCACATTCAAAGTTCTGTGTGGAAACGGGTTTCAAACTTTTCTCGTGTGTGGATATAGGTTGTTATACTTAACTGATTTACAATTAGGAAGAGACTAAAATATTGTGTAAATTTATTATTATATGATAGTTATGGTGTGGAAATAGGTCGTCTTCCCTAACCTTTTCGCCGAAAGGGGGAGAAAGGATAACACATGGAGTGCACTATAATGGATTCTTCATGTGAAGGATAATATTGGCTTTATATGGTTTACATAATACAATGTGTTCTTGGTGTCTAATCTAAATAATATTCTCTTCCCACACCGAGACTTATACTACTCGCAAGTTTGTCGTGAAAGTGAAATGCTCGGAAGAATATTAACAACAATACCATAAACGGTTTGATACTATAATCAATTTTATATACGGATCTTCCGTAAGTGAACATTTGATATGAAGAGTGGTGCAGCAATGACTCTTTCTTTTCCTTCTAAAGGCAATCACCCCTTGCAAACTTCGCACCAATCTCGTTTACTTGTAGACTGTAGTCTCTTCCACATAGTCAATTGTAAGAATATTTTTGGAGATGGATTGCATTGATTGGACAAAACCCATTGAATAAACAAAATCATGTTCAATTAATTTGAATGCGATCAACGAAATAGGACTACTTTGAGAAAAAGAACCAAGTTGAATATAAAAAGAAAAAGGTCGAAGACCGAGAAGAGACATTCACACATACAAACAATTCAACACAAAACTAGGACTTTCATAAGTTACCTTGTTCTTGCCGAGTTTACAATCGTTTCACAAAATCTTGGTCTTTTCTCTTTGTAACCACCTTTGATTGATCAACAAACGTCTTTTAAATATTTCATCATCAAATTTGTGCCTTCATCCAGTATGTGTGATTTCAAAATTAAACAAAAATGTTTATCATGTTTATACCTTGCCATGTATGGAAAAGTAATACACCATAGTCACTATTGAATGAAAATGTGAGGTGGAAAACTTAAACCAGTTGAGAGTATGGTAGGATCTGGTACAACGAACGTGCGAGTGGAATGATCGAGATGTAACAAAGCGAAAGACTTGGAAATTGGATCGATAGCCAAGTTGGAGTCAATCTAAAGATCACTTGGAGAACAAGAAGCTGGAGATTCACCTTTGAGAAAGGAGATCTTTTCTTGGAAATTTTATAAAGACTTAGTAGAGATTTAGGGAATTTGTAATATTTAAATATTTGGGAATATCTTTCTGGAAATCTAGGTTAGCCGAATAACTACTGGGTATAAGTAGTATGGTTAGACTTGTGTATTAGAGTTATCATTTTAATTTTATTCTTAGTAGAAGTGTGGGTATTTATACACGTGTAAGGTGAGTGAAAAGCAAAAAGGAATAAAGAGAGGTTATAAGGTTTTGTATTCGATATTAGGATGTGTGAGGCTAGAACAACAAGTTAAGATTGTCTTATTTTGTTGAGGTTCTACTTAAACACAGACTTGTGAGTTCACTTAGAAAGAATATGATATAGCATTACGCGTTTATACGAGGAAGAGAAAGGTGATTGAGAGGGAAGATGTGAATAATGTGGAGAACACAGATCTAAGTTGGCATAGTTAATTACAAGTTGTTGAGAGTTTGTTATGCTACTGGGTCACGAAGTATATAAGAAGACCCAATTTGTTAATTGAGAGTCAGTGAGTGATTGGAGTGGGCTTTTTCTCTCATTTTGAGAAACAAGATTGTATTGGATTTATACTTGTCCACAATGATAGTGAATAATACATATATTCCCTATCAAATTGGTGCAACTTTGAAAGTTCAGGATCGAACAATCGCGAGTACGAGACATCGAGAAGATAAATAAACCACACACAATTTCGGTCGATGATTAACTGGTGATGTTGGAGATGTTGGCGCAGATGCTAAGAGATCACACGGAGGCTCAACACAAAATGAATACCAAGTTTCATGCGTCGATTTGGTTGCTAGAGACAAAATCAATGTCGAAGAATCGAAGAATTGGAGATGAAGTCACAAGATATGTATGAAGAGTTGGCGAAGATGGATTTGAACTTCTTGAAGCTGTGTGCGCTGATTGCGAAGAAAGATTCAATAAATGTAGTAGTGACCGAGCTGAGTCACAACTGTATCATCACCGAAACCATCAGGTACATAATTCTATCTCAGAACCTGGCTGTAGTTCTAGATCTGAGGAACTGATAGATAGAAATTTTAGATAAGATTTGTGAAATGAGTTGAACTTCCGTTCTTTTATGGTGAGAAGGCGTATGGCTGGTTAGCCTTAGCGGAGAGATACTTTCGAATTGGAGGATATGATGAGAGGAGGAAAATGGAAATTGTTTCAGTTAGTTTGGTTGGTGATGTTTTGAGCTGGTTTAATAGTGAGACAAACATAAGCAACTTTGCAAGTTGGAGGGATTTCAAGGAAATAATGTTGGCAAGATTTAGTTGGGAGAAGTCAAGAGATCCAAGCCAATCGCTTTTTACAGTAAAACAAACAAGAACCATTGCTCAATACATTCATGAGTTTGAAGACTTGTCCACTCAATACAAACAAACAAGAACCATGATCATTCAGGTTGTGTGGGGAATGATTTGTCATTGTTGGCATTAACAGTTCCAATACCACTGCAAATGAAGGATCTATATCAAGAAATTGATGAAGATGTAGAGATTCAAGTTGTCTTAGCTAAATTGCTTGTTGGAGAGGCAATTAAAATTGGCTTTACCTTGGTGGATGGGAGGTTGTTTTACAAACGGAAGTTGATTATTCTGCATAATTCGATTCATATTCCATTAATATTACATGAATGTCATGACTCAGTTAGGGGAGGTCACGCGGGAGTGTTGCAAACCTTACAGAGAATTAACACAATATTCTATTGGACAAAGATGAGGAAGAGAGTGCATGAGTATATGGCTGCTTGTTATGTCTGTCAAACCCACAAATATTCAACTCTGTCTCTTGCTGGATTGTTACAACCAATCGAGTTACCAGTCAAGATATGGGAGGATATAACAAAGAAATTTTTTGAAGGTTTACCAGTTTCACATGGAGTGAATGTGATTATGGTGGTGCTTGATCGCCTCAGTAAGTATGATCACTTTTTTACCTTAAACATTATTTTACTATGGTTGATGTGACTGATAAGTCTATGAAAGAAGTGATCAGATTGCATGGATTTCCCAAGTCAATTATTTCAGATAGGGACAAGAGTCAATTATTTCAGATAGGGACAAGATATTTCTGAGTAAGTTTTGGAGGAAATGTTTTCGAGTTTTAGGTACATATTGAGTTCCAGTACAACTTTCCATACGCAATGAGATAGTCAGACTGAAGTCCTTAATAGATGCCTCAGAACTTATCTCCATTGCTTTGCCTCGACTCACCCTAAGACTGGTCTCAATTTCTATTTTGGGCAAAATTATGGTACAATACAACTTATCACACGTCATTGCAATGTACTCCTTTCAAGCTTGTTTATGGCTGTGATCCTCCAACGTTATTGGCTTATGAGAGCGGGGAAACACATAATTTTGAAGTGGATGTGATGTTAAAGGAAAAGGAATTGGTGTTGTCTTCGATCAAAGAAAACTTGCTGCATGCAACGCAAATAAATATCTTTGTGATTTGGAGTTTGCGGTTGGGGAAAAGGTGTACCTTGAGTTGCGACCGTATCAGCAACAATCAATGAGTAGGAGGTTGTTTCAGAAGCTGGCAGCACGGTACTATGGACCTTTTGAAGTTTGGTCTCGGATTTGTAAAGTGGCTTATAAACTTACTTTATCAGAGAGTTTGAAGAGTCATCATGTTTCCACATCTCACAGTTCAAACATGTTGTTGGTAGTATTTTTGTTGTCACTATGTTGCCTCCTACATTAACGGGTTCAAATGATTTGTTGATTGAGCTTGAGGAGATTTTGGATAAGCGATACAATAGTAAGGGCTATCTAGAGATGTTGGTCAAATGGAAGCATATTTAGGATCATGAGTCGTCTTGGCTCAAAGTTGGAGAGTTGAAGCAACATTTTCCCTTATTTTCAATTAAAGACAAGTTGAATCTCGCAAATGGGGGTATTGATATGCCATTACGCGTTTATACAAGGAATAGAAAGGTGATTGAGAGGAAAGGTGTAAATAACGTGGAGCACACGGATGTTGAGCTGGTAGAGTTAGTTACAAGTTGTTGAGAGTTTGTTATGCTTATTACTGAGTCTCGGAGTATATAAACTTGTTAATTGAGAGTCAGTGAGTGATTGGAATGACTTATACCGGTCCACAATGATAATGAATAATACATCTATTATTTATCAGAATCCTAATATATA
Organism: Moricandia moricandioides; assembly: GCA_905132885.1. Lineage (NCBI taxonomy): Eukaryota > Viridiplantae > Streptophyta > Magnoliopsida > Brassicales > Brassicaceae > Moricandia > Moricandia moricandioides. The sequence continues at coordinate 42,886 of CAJHQQ010002606.1, forward strand.
CATATATCTTTGTAGAAATATACTTTGGTGTACTTTGTGTTATAGTATTTTGCATTTACATTGACATCGTTATGACAAACCCCACAAGATTGTTTCCCTGATAGTGGAAGAGAAAGAGTAAAAGCTACGCGGTGATGGTGACAACATATTTTTATGACACGAGGGAAATCAGTAGTCGCTGTGAGCTACAAAAGCGCATTGGAGACATACATACGTGGGATGAGCATCGTTGATTAAACCACAAACATTGAAATCTAAAGGAGCCTTTCTGGTTGCAAAATATGAAAAATATGGACATGGCTTTTTGGTTGGTCTATAACAAAAGAAACCGGTTCCAGGACACAACTCGGATGAATATTAATCTTGCCGAGAAGACATTGATAAAACATTTTGCCTGTAAATTTCACGCAGTAGAAACACTTTCAAAAAAATGAATTCGTTTCAACTCATAGCAAAATTGAGAGGATGTTTGGAGTGGTATACGTGTTAGATCCAAAGCAAAGACTAACGCACTCTTTACGGTATTTCACACCGTCGATTTTGCTTTATATTCTCTCTCGGGTAAGAGTGTTTGTAATTTAGTTGAAAACGAGATATATGTAAATAAAGTACTGTATGTTCTTCGTTTTGATTCCCAACAGTCTCATTCTCTGAAATTTCACTCGATATTTGTTGTAAACTAAACACTACTGCTTTAAAAGCCGTTAAATCAAACGTGCTACTTTGAAAATCATAAAACAAATTACCAAAAACTTCATGTAAAACACCGGCCTTATTAGTGGGAGATGAGAAAGAATGAAAAAGAATATACAAATGAATATATTTGGGGTTCGTTTTGTAGATTATATAATCATACCTACATGTATGTGATCAATAATTGATCTAAGTCTGAAAACCTTATTTTATTACTCACATCTCAAGCGATAAAAAAGAAAAACTGAACACTCAAAATCATTAACTGGTCCCCTGAAGAGGACCAGTCATAGTTGAGATAGATTTATCCTGTCCTGTGGTGGGAGTAGAAGATGCCTTTGGTGTTTTTGGTCCTCCCTGCAAAAAAACAAACCAGTTCATATCTCAAGTCCACAAATATCTTTTTCACTTAACCCATTTGTTTTGCGAGAGAGAGAGTGTTTACTTACAGTTCCCTTTTGGCCTAGTAACCTGCGGCCTGAAGGAGCTCTCGCTAATGATGATATGGCCACTGCTGCTACAGTCGCCACACGAATCCTTTTATGTACGTCCACATATTCATCAGTTTCATCCACAATCTCTTCTTGTAAAAGTTCTTCAAACACATCTTCCAAAGTGATGATACCGATTACTTCTCCATCCTCAATCTCCTCTGAAGTATGCGAGAACCCGTGTCTGACAGTCTCACTGTTAGTGATCTTGTCAATATCAACAATGACATTGTCGTGGTTTCCTTCTCGCTTTAGTAACAGAGGTGTAGTCAACTTGGAGTCATTACTTTCATAAGTGTTCTCTTCACGCAAAGCTGAAAGAGAACCTTTGCGTTTCACATTGACCTTCACAACTGCAGCCATGTGACTGCTCCCTTTTTGAAACTCATTCAGTATATCATACAATGGCATATCCGCCGGAACCCTGTTTTAATCATTTAAACACACAATAAGAGTCTCTTAAGAGAGGACATGCTCAAGGAAAGAAAATGGAACCAAGATAACAATGGCGAGACCTTGGAATGTGACGTATACCAACTGTGCTAACAAGGGTATCTGATTCAGGGCGAACAGTAAGCAGACTCTTCACCTAACAAACAGAAGAACATCTTCATTAGTGTTTGCAGGAAAACATGATAAGCAACCATCTAAACATGTAAATCGAATAAAGGGTCAACAAGAACCCACCAAAAGAAGTCCAACAACATTTTTTGGATTCTCAGAGTAGACAGGAATGCGGCTGTGGCCTCGTGTTTGAATCTTATGCATAGCTTCCCTAAGAGATTAATCACAAGCAAAGCAGTGTTAAGATACAAAGTCAAATACGCTCTTTGGAGGTTGTCAAAGAACTGAATGCCATGCTTGAGTTTCAGAACCAAGTATACATTTAACAGATGAGAAGCAAACTCACCCGTCCAACTTTGAATTAACATCCAAGGAAAAGATTGATTCAATAGGTGTCATGGCTTCGCGAGCAGTCTTGGAAGTCAAATCAAGCGCTCCACTTATGATTGTGGTCTCATCATGTGTAAGCTCACCTCCCTTGCCAGCAGCTTCGCCGTGAATGGACACAAGAGCCTTCAACTGAGCACGCCTAAACAAAGGGTCACCATGTCCCAACACATAATCCAACATCTTGGCCACAGGAAAAGATATGGGATAAGAGAGAGTCATTAAGATGCGCACAAGCCACACCAGATTAGCTCCCACAGCTAGTCCATACCTGGAGCATATAGCTTGAGGAATAACCTGAAAACAGACACACACACACACATTGTAATCCATCATCCCCTTGATAAAAAAAATCAAAACTTTAACATACCTCTCCAACAAAGAGAACGAAAGTGACGGAGAGGATGATAGCAACATACTCATTGAATATCTTGTCTAAGTATATAGGAAGGCCCTGCAAGAATGTATCTTTACCATCAGAGACTAAGCATAAAGGCAATCAAAAGGAAGAGACTTTAATACCTCCATAGCAAGAGCATTGAACAAGAGAAGTGTCACTAGAAGCTGGTGCTGTTTCTGAACAACAGGGAAGATGGCAGCTGAAAGGATTCAAAACAGTAAGAATCAGAATCAGAATCAGAATCAGAATCAGAAAGAGATTTGATTCAAGAGAAAGACCTGATTGTTTCTTCTCCTTTGGAGAGCCACTGCGTTGGAGGATTTCGAGATCGACGAGACCGAGAGACATGAGGCCCAGAGTGAGACCGGACATGATTCCGGCGAAGAGGACGAGGAAACAAGAGACGCCGGCGTAGATACTCCACCATAACGATCCGAAGGGGATAGTCTCGCTCTCTAAGCCGTTAGATTTTCCGACGGCGGTCAACATCCGCGCCGCCATCATAGCGTTAAACGGATGCATCTTTTCTTCACAAAGATATTTTTCGTCCTCCTCTCTCTCTCTTAGTTTTGTACAAGTTTGAATTCCTGATGATAAATTTGATTTCTTTTACAGTTTCAAAATCCACCTCATTACCATTGTTATTTATTTCTGTAAATAGATTACTTTTCCTTTTTATACTACGATTTCCAGATATGTAATATACAATATTTTTTTTAAAAAAAAATTCAAAATAGAAATATCTTAACCTAGTCTTAAACAAAAATTTATCACAAAAATAACCAATGACTAGAATAAGTTTCATCCCAAAATCTTAAAGTTTCTATTTCAAAATTTATAAGCTTATTAGAGTTACTCAAATTCATGATTCTTGGTTAAGAACAAGTAGATAACTTTCTTTAAAAAGCTATGTGTGCTTAGAGAAACTAACTATAAACCTCATCAGAACTAAGAATGATCTTTAAACAGATCTATTTAGCGAAAAAGACTTCTTTGGAAGTTTTCTCCACCGAGAAAAATCTTCAAGTCAATGTATATGTTAGTTTTACAATTGATTTTTTTGTGTGTTTTTTCATAGAATATTTCTCTAAAAGTCTTCTAACTTTTATTTGTTAACAAAAAAAACCCGAGAAGACTTCTCGGATAAACATGTTAGTTTTCTAGTTGACCAAAATTTGTCAGAAATTTAACCTTCTATATAAAACTTCCCAAATTTTTATAGAAAACTTCCCAAAAAATCTACTGATTATATGAAATCTTTTAAGTGTCGCCAGAAGTTCGCATAAATTAATTTTGCAATTGACAATTAATATTGTTAATGTTAATTAGAAGATTTCTCTGGAAATATTCTCGAATTTTATTCTGTGTTTCTAGCCAAACATTTGGATACGAAATAAGATTTCTACTGTCATAAGACTTCTACAGAAGCTGTTTTTTTTTTTTGAAAAAGTTAAATATTTTCAATTGCAAAAGTAAATTACGAATTTTTTTTCATGTGAGTGTAGAAGACTTCTTTGAAAGACTTCTCTAGAACTTTAATAAATTGAAAAATTAATAGAAGACTTTTTTAGAAGTGTAATGCTGTGACTTGCTATTGGATGTGATTCACATCATGTGAATGAGCAAGCATTTAGATTTTCTGAGGAGAAGAAAACTCTGGTTTGTCTTAATGAACGAACTATATAATCAAGTTATGGTTGGGCATAAAATTCGTAATTCGAAATCCAAAATGAACCTAAACCAAAAAATTCTAATTTGTTCCCGGTATGAAATGTAAAAAGTATATGAATGGGTCTTGTAAGGTGTTGTAAAACATATCTGAACCCGAAGTGTTATTAACTGAACCTCAACAGGTAACTCGAAAACCCAAAAAAATCAAAAAAATTATCCGAAAAACTGATCCAAAGGTCTAAATTAATATACAATATAAATATATGAAAAATAAATATATACTTTAGATATTGAGTTTCATATTTATTTTGATATGATATCTAAAAATTATTATTTAAAATTTAAATAATTATTTTAAATACTTAATTATATATAAATAAGTATATATTTCTTATGTTTTGCTTTTAAATTTTTAGATTTTATTTCGGGTATATCTGAATCAATTCGATATATGATTATTCTATTGGTTGTAGGATTTGATACAAAACCGACTTGAAACCAATGTGTTATATCCAAACTTGACTCGTACTTACAAATTTACTAGAATAAGACTTAGGAGTTATTATAAAATAGAACTGAAATCCGAAAATCTAACCCCGCCGCCAAGAGATACCCGAACGTGGAGACCTACAAAATACCGTTACTTATGGTACATGATGTGCAGATTGTAGACAAGTCAACTTGACGTTGAATGAGACAACACGTAAACTTATGGAACGTAAGAATGATGGAAGAAAATAAAATTAAAAAATAAATTAATTAATATATATATATTCAACGTCAACCTTAATGATTTATAGATATTTAAAGGATGAGACGCGAAATTGGACAAGACTAGTATTATCAACATAACACAGACGCAGAAAAAAAAGAACATGGGAAAAGATCAGGATTCCTAATTTCTGGACTTCGTTAAAACCCATCGACTTTTTTTTTATAAAAAGCTATCCCCTAGAAATTTTCTTTTAACATTAAAAGATCATTTTATTACTCAAAATTAAGGTACTCTGGGAAGACAGATCGAAATAAAACAACCCCAAAAAGTTAACGTACGATAGAAATTACGAGTAATCCTAGCTAAACTATCTGTTGTCCGATTCTGCTCTCTCGATATGAATGAGATTTTGAATTTTTGAAATCTTTCTCACAGCACAGTAAACTTCTCCAGCTCCCTAGAAAAACTTGGCCATTGTTTAGGTTCCTTAATCATCGATATGACGGTCTTGTAGTCTGTCCCAAAATGTTGACAGTCTGTCCCAAAATGTTGACAGTCTGTGTACTGTAGCATACTTTCGATCGCCCAAAGTAAGGCCTCTATTTCTAAATGCAAAGAAGACATACGGTTATCTTTGTTTTTCAACCCCAAGAGTTGCTCCCTTCTTGTTCCATCCACCCAGACCCACCCAAAACCACTTTTGTTTACATCATCCGTCCATGAACCGTCAACTAAACAGATTTTTTTCCAGACTTATGACCTGCAAAGTCGGTTGATGTTGTGGTGTCTGGGCGCCAACGTGGAATTGTTCCTTGCATCAAACCATGCCAGGTATTCACTCTCCGCATGTGTACCCAGCTCTAAAAATTCTCTCGAAATTCTTCTGAAGAGTTTATCATTTTGAGATTTCCCGTGGTGATGATCCGCATTATGCGTGTCCCGTAGACACGAACAGTCCAACGAAAATATAATATTGTATTACTAAAATATTATCCTTCCTTTATATCCAAAGATATTATACTATCCATTGGAACCATTAACCCTAATCTATAACTCAAAAAATATATTTATAACCAGCCTTGTTACTATGCCTAATAATATAGGACTCATAACTATTGTTTGAATACATGAAATTAAAGATGCATTAATTTCAAGAGTGATAGGTCCACATGATACCTTAACATCAATCTTTGTTATCAAAGTTGTCTTTCTGATTTATGTTCATTCAAGCACTTCAAAACAGTTGATGCGCTCAACAACCTAATATCAGATAATAGGTCACTAAGAAACTATTGAGACATAGCAAGATATATCAAGAATATATGTGTTAGATGAATCATAATGAAATTATCTATAAAAGAGAGAGATTTAGAAATCGTCTAAAGAATTTTTTGGTAGAGGCTCATATATCTTCTCCAGTCAAAGCTTACAAAGACTCATTAGAAAATAAATCGAAGTCTAAGACATGGTTAAACATATGTAAAAAATAGGCCAAAATTGGTTGGGATAAGATTTGGCAAGATATATGTCGAATTAGAGTAAAAATGTCAGCATTAAACAAGATTCAAAGTTCAGAGCATATTAGAAATTCCGAAGTAAAAAATAGCCCAAATATATGAAAGCATATATGTCTATTTGCTAAAACAGTGATATATCTGTTATTATTTTTTCAAAACATAAATTTACTATCTTATTTCGACCATTAGCCATAATGGTTACTGTTGCCCCTAGTGAGGTTCTCTGGAGGAAACGACGAAGATGCTGATGCATCACATATTCCACGGCATCTTGCAGCAGCAACCTGACACATTTCCTCATAAAACACCTCATTCCTCCACAACAACTGCTTCGCTTCTTCATCGTCCTTGGGATCAATATTCAACCACTCATCACTCTTCACCGGAAATGGCGGTGCATAAGCAGCCTCAGCCATCTTCAGTTTCTCTTCTTCCTCATCTGTTTTCTCCATCAGACTATTGAGATTCATGCAGAGCTCGTCCATCTTTACTTTCTTGTGAGCATCCACGATGATCGATGACAATGAGTTTCCCTCGCCGCTTAACCCTGGATGATGGCTTCCATGGAGAAACCGCTGCGCAACGGCATCAAATGATGGGCTGCCGAATGTGTATGGTATTCCGGAATCAGAGTAGATCAGAAAGCCGACATCAGCACCACAAAGAATTGAAAGTTCACTAAGCTTATTGTAGATTCCGTTTCTACGCTTTGAAAATGTGATCATTCTGTCTTTGTTTTTTCTACTTTCTTTATATCTATCTTTTGTTTTCCTTTTGTTGTTTTCCCTTTCATATTTGGCTAAAATATTGTAATTACACAAAATCGAATAGAGAAAATTTGGAATGTGAATTTCTTTTTCTTGTTTTAGCTAAGAAAATATGTTCTATTTGTGAATGTGATATTATAATTTATAGATATCTGATTGGTAACATGTAATATTCAGGTTGAGTTGCAGTATGGATTATAGTTCGATGTAACTTGCAGTAAATATTATGTGGTAAAAACTGTAAATTTATATGGTAAATTTGCAGTAAAAATAAAAGTTATCAATTTATTAAAAATGATGACTCGTAACATTTTTGATGCATAAATTTCAGTATAATTTTTTTTATAAAATAGTTAAAAATAGAAACATATAAATAATGAAAGATTATTAAAAACAACGAAAATATTAACTTATTTATAAAATAAATCAATAATAATAGTTTTATTTTAATATATATAAAATAAATTGTAATAAAAAAATAAAATTTACTGTGTATTATTTCTAGAGTTCTATCTATTAACAACATTATTTATTCCAATAAAAATAGTACAAAAAATTATATTAAATAATGACAAAAGAAAATGTTCATTAAAAAATTTGATAGCGATAAACAGATTTATGAATGTTCATTCCAAATCATGTTTGCAATCTCATCCCGTATGTCATTCATATATTGACCATCAGTTGTTATTTCTTCTTCTTCGAGTCTATTGAGTTCTTCTTCTTCGACGCATCGTCTTTGATTCTCTTGATCAGTGTTATCTTCAAAATCCGCATCTGGAATTTTGTGAAGCCTAATAAAATTGTTAAGAACCACTGTAGCATGCACGATTCTGTTTTGGATCTTGACGTCGTAGCAAGGCAAATTGTCAAGGATTCTCCATTTCTTTTTCCAAACTCCGAATGTTCGTTCAATAACTGAACAAAGTGATGCGTGCCATTTGTTGAACAGTTCTTTTTTGTTCCTAGGAAGACCATCATCAAACTCTGAAAGATGATATCTGATTTTTTTCTTTACTGCTTCCTCTATATGGGGCCATAAATCCTCGCTTGTTTGCATATCCAGAATCAACAAGATAATATTTACCTATAGGAGGTTTAGGGAACTTAGAGTCTCCATCTATTGCATATTGCAACACCAACGAATCATGTGTAGACCCAGATGCATGCATACTTGAAGAGCATGTTTATATCACATATTCCCATTATGTTTAAGCTTGTTTTCCCATGTCTATCCCAATATCCAACTGCATTACTGCCTCCAACCTTTACTCTAACATGCGTCTCATCAAGCGCCCCGATAAATCCACTAAAAAAGGCCAATAGTTTGAATCTTCTTGTAACTTACGTGGATAAAACTGAAGCGACGCTGTTGTTGGAGTTTTTAAGTACTCAGATGCATGTCTTTCCACTGCATCTAATACTTCATGAAACTTTCGATAGATAGTCTCTTGGGAACAAACAAATGACAATCCAACATACCGCTGAGTATCATTCTGGGCGCAAGTAACGAGAAATATTGCCACCATCTCATCAACACTGATATGATCGGTACTCTTTAAGTTGTAACGTTGCTCTAGTATTGTGCATAGGTTTTTAAATGCTTCTGGATGCATCCTTAACATGTTCATGCAATGACTTGGATTATTCCAGATCTGATTCTTGAGATTTCGCCAACCAAGTCCCCGTTCAAGTACCATTGGTTGCTTGGAAAAATGACACTTGTAATACTCCATCAAAGGTTGTAGAATCATATACATATACTCTTCATCTTCTAGATCGTACAATTCTAGCAATTCTTCGTCTGTAATATTTTCTAAACCTTGAGAATATAACTCGTTTAATCGTATGACCTTGAAATATGTAAAATTAAAAAATGATTAGAATATTGTAATTAAGTAAAATTTTATACTGAAAATAATTTATTTAATCTAAACCAAAAATAAGACAAATAAACTAATTTATTTTAATTAAAAAAATACTAAATAAAATTTTAATCATCAAGATCAATTCTTGTCTGGCTAGATCCTCCACCATCACGCTTGTATCCTATTTCTTCAAATAATGACATTAGTTCTGTATTAGAAAGGACACCAAATTCGTTTTGACTCTCCATGTTTGCCTTTCTGATGTTTTCCTCTAAGTTGACACTTGGAGAATGACCACGGCCACGTTGCAAAGCATTGAAGCGATTACCGATGAAATTTCCATGACGATCGTATCCAGTATAGCCCTCCAGAAACGTAATCCTATCATGATCATTTTCACTATAGGACATCATTTCTCGGGCAAACGGATCCTCTTTTAGTACTCTGATGCAAGACCACCAAAAATCTGTCCATCTCTCTAGACTTTGAATTAATTTCAAGATTCCATATGCCTCTTTAAATGGTTGAGCTTCATTCCTTTCTCTGCGCTCTTTTGCTTCTGTAACTTGAACACGCCGAAATTCCATCATATCTTTGAATTGGTCATTTATCTCCTTTTCAAATGACTTTCTTCTTCGTGGTATATTTTTCTCGCGGCTCAGTGATACATCTTTCCCTCGATTACTTTCGTAGGGAGCAACACGTGATTGTTTTCTGACCTATCGTTGTGGACCACTAGGTGACCTTGGAGGAGATTCAAAGTGAAATGGTTTGCGAGTTGAGATGCACATCAGCTGTCCGAGTAATGTTTGAACCATCACCATCGTTATCTTGGGTTGCCGGAACATACTTATCTAACAACTCGTTCTCATTTTGCTCAGAATGTTTTCCATCTTGTATATGAGTTGAGTACATAGCTTCTGGTCTACTTCCTTGACGTCCAAATATGCGCCTCATAAATTCCATGTGTGGGATCCCATTCTCACGAATCTTTTTTGCATATTGTATTTCCTGCAAAATATATAACATACATTTATCAATACTATTAGTTACAATATTTAAAAAACTACATTAAAATATACAATATTTACCTTTTTGCGGTCATCCCACCATTCAGAATCCATCTCAATAAAACCAGTATTGTCATCTCCTGACACTCCCGTAAAATTCTTGAGCCTTTTATATGATCCATACATATTTCTCAAGATGTCATATTTGCTCTTGAAAGAATCCCAAGGGAGACTTATACCAGTTCTCTCAAAAAATTCTTTGCAAATACGCTCTCTCCCGACTTCTTTTGGTAACTTTTGTTTGTATTTACTTCTAGCAAATTCAATATCGAGAAGCTCCAAGTATATCCCAATATGTTCATCTTCCCATATAATTTGTTTTTGTTTCTGTTTCTATAGTTTACGTTGAAAAAATTAAAATACAATAACTTCATATAATTTAAAAATTCAGCATATCAATCATAAATTACCTTACGACGTATGTTTCCACCAACGTCTTCATCAGCACCAACATCATCGTTATTGGACATCTTCATTCAAGAAAATTAAACGACAATTAGTTAGAAAGAACACTAATGTTTTACAGCAATCTATAAAGCTAGAATTAGAATTGGATTGAAAAAAAATGAAAAACAAATAAACAAAAACCTAGAGCTTTTAAGCTTTCAAATTGAAGTGATGGCCTACTATCGTAGAGGCCTATATATAAATATAAAAAGCAATTCTGCTGATTTTTTAATTATCCAATAAAATCTATGAACAATATTATTATAACAATAATTTAAAATTTTGAATAATTCAAAAAGTTGGAGTAAGAAAGATTATAAGAATCTTTGACTAGCACAAAGTTAGGTAGAATATATAATTTGGGTAAACCATAAAAAAATTTGAATTTAAAAACAACAAAAAAAACTACCAACCTAAGCTTATTACTAACGTAATTATGTAAGCTTGTTTTCAAACAGAAAAATATTAATATCCTAACTCAATTTCTAAAACATAGATTTTTCTTTGATGTTGCATTAATTTTTGAGTTATCAAATTAACAAAGGGTTTAATTCAAAACTGTAACTCAAAGGTAACACATACTAACTCAAACTTAAAATAAAAAAATAAAATTTAATGCATGATTGGTAACATTTTTGAGTTATCAATGATGTAAACTACCTCAAACAAAATCAATTATACAACATGCTACCAATCAAAGCCAAAGAAGTTTTGTAATAATTATTATATTGCATAAAAGTTGGTCAATGCTTCAGTTTTTTTTTTTGAAATTTTACTTATTTTAAGGTAATTTGTAAATGAGATTTATATCATCCACCATAGTCTTACCTACTAATTAATTTGTTTTGGTTTTGACTAATTGTTATTCTTTTCTTAGACTAAACTAGTCAAAACAAAATTAAAATCAATTCATTTAGAGTTCCCAAAATAATCACGGATGACTCATTCATATATTAACTTACAAATAAATAACAAACCTTCAAATACAAAAATTGACCATTGACTAATTTTCGTGCAATAGTTAAACTACGATGGTTTAAAAATTAAATTACTGAGGGAAACGTTTTTGAAGTAAAATTTTCTTTTATATTGAATAGATTCTAAAAATGTACAAATACTGAGGGAAACAATGAAAGCAAAGAGACTTGTATTAACTAGTGGATCTGCATGCTTAGCGATGACGCCTGAAAGTGCGTAACTGTTAAGCTAGATGGGCTTCCAACCTAAAACCAATTGGTGATAAGTGGATTGGCCCATCTCTCTTATATACTACTAAGATTCCCTTCCAACTACCGATGTGGGACTTTTGTCCCTAATACGCCCCATTGAGATGATGGCTCTTTTGAGCGTCAATCTCGGAATGTTTGGGCAATGATCGATGGGCCGACTTTGGGCAGGATCGATAATGGATCGGGTTGGATTGTTTGGATCGTGGGCTCTGATACCATGTTAAGCTAGCCAATTTGTGATAAGTGGATTGGCCCATCTCTCTTATATACTACTAAGATCCCCTTCCAACTACCGATGTGGGACTTTTGTCCCTAATAGTAACCACCTTATGAAACGATCAATAGGTTAAAACTTGGGAACAGCTGGTGCGACCAAGACTCGGAGCTTAAGCCCAGAGTCGCAGTGACCAGTCTCTAAGCTTATGAATAGTGGACTCTTGGTTTGGCTAGCTTGAATAGATCGTGTCATGTCCTGTCTTGTGAACGACTATAGGAGAGGTCGGGTCGCAGAATTTGAACTCAAGATCACTGCTGATTTCGTTTGCGTATTCGAAAATGAGATTGTCTCCAACGTGAAAGTGTTTCATTTCACTCAACTTGTAATAGAAGTCACTGTCATAAACCTTCCATCCTTTGGAGTCTCCAACCTTGTACATCTTTCCAAACGGTAGAATCTTGCTCGGTGGTGGTGGAGGAACCAGACGTGACACGTCAGGGATGAAAAGAAGGTCGAGTTTCTGTCCTGATGAGCATTGAGAATGATTTGGGCTGACGAAGTAGTAAAAACCTGGTTCCGTAAGGGTTACCACAGCGTGTCCTGTCTTGTAGACAGCTTTGGGAGATGAAGAGTCACAAAATTGGTATTCCAAGGCACCTGAGACTTGACTGACGTCGTTGAAGTTTGGATCGTAGTCGACGACCAGGGAATCTCCTACGTGGAACTCCTTACGATCGGCCCATGAATAATATGTGGCGTCCTTCGCAGTCCATCCATCAGAATCTCCGACATTGTAGATTGTTGCCGAGCAACTGCCCAAGAGAACCGTCAAGGTTGTTATCACAAACAAGATCATCTTCTTCTTCACAGTTGTTGTTGTCGCCATGTGTGTTATCTGAATGTGAGAGATATATATAAAGAGCGTATTATTAATGTGTTGCTGATGGAAATAAAAGAATACCTTAAACCTCTTTATATACTGCTCTATCCTACGATCTTAACCCTTGTCTCTTTACTATATTTTATTTTCCTTTTTGTGTTTAAGATTAACCAAAGACTTGATCACTTTTCCTTATATTTTTTTATGTTTCCTCTTTTTATTTCTCAGTTTTATTTAACTAATTGTAAAAAAAGCGAAATACTATCTTTATTTTATTGCTCTCAACTAATATCTATTATAATTTTGTAGCAAAATATGACTTTCATCTGTAGAACTCAAGGATTAATCGAACTTGTTCTTAAAGAAATAACTCTTTTTTATTGCTTTAGAAAACTCACTCAAAAACTAAAACTCTTAATCTCACAACTCATATATTATGTCACATCTTGACATCTCTATATATACTCAATATAAAGTCTTAACAACAATAGATAAATGATGTTTAGATAACTCCTAAACACCTAGGACTTTCCTATTTCCTAATCCATAACTCGGTAGGAAATAGATAGCTTTATCTCTAAGCTATTTCAAGCTTATATCAACATTCTCCCCCTTAAGATTGAAATTATTTCTCGACATCTCCTGCATACCAATGAGATCCTTCATCTCTCTGAATTTGATCCTTCCTAATGCCTTGGTTAGAATATCTGATTTCTGTTGGCTTCCTGCGATATGTTCCACATTTACTAGCCCCTTTTCCACACACTCTCTTATAAAGTGAAAGCTCGAGTGTATATGTTTACTCCTCCCATGAAACACCGGGTTCGTAGTAAGAGCGATGGCAGACTGATCGTCGATTCGTATGGTTACCTTCACGCATGGCTCCGCCAAAATTTCTCCAAGTAATTCTTAACCATATCGCCTGTTTAGCTGCCTCTGTACCTGCCATAAACTCAGCCTCGCATGATGATAACGCAACAGTTTCTTGTTTTTGTGAACACCACGTGATCATACTATCATTCAAGTAGAATATGTGACCAGTAATAATTTTCCCGTCGTCAAGATCAGTATTGTACGACGAGTCGCTGTATCCTATAATTTTCGGTATGCTCAGAGCTGACCAGCTGTATATTAGTCCCAAACCTGTAGAACCCTTTAGGTACCGTAAACACTGCTTCATGGCTTGACCGTGTGACACTTTAGGCTGTGACATATATCGAGACAGGACCCCAACCACGTATGAGAGATCCGGCCTTGTGTGGAGTAAGTATCTCAAGCACCCCACGCTTCTCCGATACTGCGTTGCATCTTTATCTTTCTCTTTGTCAGCTCGACACAACTTTAACCATGCTTCCATTGGCGTATGTGTCACATTGCAGTCTCTCATTCCACCTTCTTCAAGAACCTTCAGCGCATACCTTGTTTGATTCAGTGTTATCCCGCCATCAAATTGCTTAACTTCTATTCCAAGGTAGTAGCTAAGCTTGCCTAAGTTACTCATGTCGAATTTAGAACATATCTCATTCGTGAATCCTTCAATGACAATCTCACTTGATCCAGTGACGAAGAGATCATCGACATACACAGCTATTATCAGTAGATGACTTCCCATGCTTTTCCTGTAGACTGACGATTCCTTCGAACACTTTCGGAAACCAAGCTCAAGAAGTATCTGATTTAGTTTATGGTTTCAGGCCCTCGGTGCCTGTCGCAAACCATACAAGGCTTTGTTGAGATTATACACCTTTTTCTCACTTCCTTTTACTTCAAATCCTTCCGGTTGAGACACATACACAGTTTCCTTTAATTCTCCATGCAAGAAGGCAGTTTTAACGTTGAGATGATGCACTTCCCATCCTCGAGCCGCTGCCATACTAACAAGTAACCTTATGGTCTCGAGTCGCGCGACAGGAGCAAATACTTCCTAAAAATAAATCCCATATTGCTGAACATATCCTTTTGCAACCAGCCGAGCTTTGAATTTGTTAATCGATCCATCCGAGTTTCGTTTGATTTTGAAGATCCAACGTAAACCAATTGGTTTCACCCCATATGGAAGATCGACTAAATCCCATACTCTGTTTTTATCAATACTTGCTATCTCGTCTCTACACGCTGTTATCCATTCCTTCCGCTCACTGGCTTCTTTAAAAGTTTTCGGCTCATTGTTCAAGCTCAAGAGCAGTAACTCTCCTTCTTCTTCAGCAACCATGATATAATCTTCTATGTATTTTGGCTTCGTGGTTTGTCTCTCACTTCTTCTTAACACATTTGTTTAGTTTTCATCCTCGGGTACATGACTATAAGTCTCTGTTTCTTCTTCCGTATGTCTGTTTCTTTCTCTTCTTCTTTTCCCTATTGACCATCATCAATAGCTTCCATGCTTCCTTGAATACCGTGATTTCCAAATTTTCCCAAATCAACGATGAAATCTTCACTCAACGCTTTGTCGTTTTCACTCCAATTCCATCCTTTTGCTTCATCGAAAACAACATCACGACTTACGGTAATCTTTCGATTCTCTGGGTTTAGTAGTCTATAGGATTTTGAGCCCGGTTCTCTTCCGAGATGGGCAAGTACACGAGACCTATCATCCAACTTTCTCAATCGCGGCTTGTTTATCCTTGCGTATCTTAAGCAGCCGAAAATACGAAGATGAGTGATGTTTGGTTTCTTACCACGAAACACCTCGTATGGAGTCATGTCTTTTAGTGCTCTGGTCGTGGTTCTGTTGATTAGGTAGGTCGCGTGTCGTATAGCTTCTCCCCACAGGTAATTAGGCATATGCATATGTTTCAACAAGCTTCTCGCCATCTCCATTAAGGTTCGATTCTTTCTCTCTACTACTCCGTTTTGTTGTGGCGTGTAGGGAGCTGTGAGGTGTCTCCTAGTACCCGAGTGTTTGCAGTACTCATTGAATTCATTCGACGTGAACTCCCCGCCTCTATCGGTTCTAAAGGTTACTATCTTCTCTCCCGTCTCCTTTTCTACTACTTCCTTTAATTTTTTAAACTTTTGGAACGCCTCACTCTTTTCTTTTAGAAGGATAGTCCACATGTATCACGAATAATCATCAATAATCACAAAGACGTATTTGTTTCCTCCTGCCGTACTCGGAGTTATGGGTCCACAAAGATCTCCGTGTAGAAGTTGGAGAGGTTTGATTGCTCTGTAAGTAGAGTACTGCAGAAACGTTTGCCTAGTTTGTTTACCCAACAAGCACGAAGAACAAACCTCACTGATCACGTTTATATTTGGAACTCCAGTTACTAATTCCTTTTGTATCATTGCCTTCATTGTAGCGAGGTTGACGTGTCCTAATCTTGCGTGCCATCTGTTTGACTCGTTTATTTCTGTCAGGTAAGTTTGCTCGACATCTCTGACTCCCATATGTACCTTGTACAGTCGGTTTCGTCCCCTTTGTGCTCGAACAAGAAGCTTACCATGTGAATCGTGCATCGTCAGATTATCACCTTTAAGTCTTATATCACAACCAGCTTCGGTTGCTTGTCCTAAACTGATTATATTACTCCTCAAATCGGGTATGTAGTACACATCCATCATATTCCTTGGCTCTCCATTCATATCTGTAAAGCTTATTGTTCCTTTTCCTTCAATATTGATCCTTGAGTCATCTCCGAATCTCACTTTCCCTGTGATTGTGTTATCTATCATGGAGAAGTATCTTTTATCACCCGTTATATGGTTGCTTGCTCTGTCATCTAAGTACCATATATCACCTTCAACCTTGCTTGTTTCATGTTTCTCTGGCACACAGTTCTTTTCATTGAGGTAGACTTCTTCATGCAACATAAGCTCATCCGCATCATGTGTTTCACTCGCTCTCTCTTGAGCTTCTTGTAATTTTAGTAATTGATCCGGGAAATCGCTTGCGTAGTGACTAGTCTTATCGCAACGGTAGCACGTTATGTTAGTTGCATCTCTAGTTTAGTTACTATGGCCTCTGCCTCGTCATCTGTTATAGTAAGATCGTCCTCCTCCTTTCCTCTGTTTCTTTAATCTTCTGTTTAAGCACGATATTGAATTTGCTGGAAGTAAGATATCAAACACAAGTTACCTAACAAGAAGTCGGGAGAGGAGCTGGTCATTTTGCAAAGAATTTTTTCGGAGAATGGTATAAGTCTCCTTGGGATTCTTTCAAAGCAATATGAATCTTGAAGAGAAGTACTCCGTTATGGATATATCGATAGGCTCATAGAAGTTTTACGGGGTGCTCGGATGATGACAATACTGGTTTTATTGAGATGGATTCTGAATGGTTGGGATGACCGCAAAAAGGTAAAATATTTCTATATTTTCTTTAGTAATGTTAGTTTGTTTAGAGCCATATGTGTATGACTAATATTATTGGATAATGTATGTTATATACTTTTGGCAGGAAATCCACATATGCAAAAAAAGTATCGTGAGAATGGGGCATTCGCCGACATGCGATTTTATGCAAAGTGCGCATGATTTGGACGTCAAGGGAAGTAACCAGTAAGTCCTACTATGTACATCGTACAAATCTGCGATATTCTACAACGATGTGAAAACGTTACTTGAGCGATACATAATGAGAACGAGTTGTTAGATTAAGTTATGCTTCACGGCAACCCAAGATAACGCACGGATGCCATGGGATCATAACATTGACTACGTACAGCTGATGTGCAATTCTCTATCACTCGCAAACCAGATCTTTCTCAGCTTTTTGAATTCTCTTCCAAGGTTACACCGTAGTGTGCTCATCAACGATAGGTCAGGAAATCAAATCTACGGTGTTGTGTGCTACCCTTAGGAGAAAGTAATCGACGGAGAAAGACTGTATCATGAGTTGAACCGCGTTATTAGAAAAAATCATACCACGAAGTAAGTAAATGCTCATTTGAAAAGGAAGATAAACTTGACGCAATTAGAAGATGAATGATGGAATTATCGGCGAGTGTTCAAGTTAACGAACAAAAGAGCGGCTATGAGAAAGGTAATGAGACTCCATACGCATTTTAAAGAGGCGATATGAGAATCTGATAATTTTACGGGATGGGAAATTTCTTGACGAGTTTAGATTCTTCGGATAACCACTCCTAGCGCTGAGGACTTGAATGATATCTCGGCAATTCTTCCACCAAGGTCATCTATGGTTTCATCATCTTTCATCCTTAGTCTATCAAACTCGCTCATTAGGGTTTGCAACCTTGCTTCTTTAACTCTTTCTGCTCCTACATGTCGTGCTTTGATTGCTTCCCATATATTTTTAGCAGTATCCAGTTCTCCAACTTGCAGAATGAGAGATTCGGGTATAGATTGAAACAGTAAAGCTTTGGCCATGAAGTTCTTATCTCCTGTAGTTGCTCCTGCAGTTGCGTCTCCTTCTATCACCTCCCAAACTTTATGCACTTGTAATGCAATCTCCATCCTTATACTCCAAACCGTGTAGTTTGTATTATTCAGCATCGGACATTGTATTGTACTCGATCCGACTCCGTCTCTTATCTTCCCGGTGGTAGTCACGATTTCTCCCATCTTTCTCTATTCAGGCTCTGATACCAAATTTAGAACTCAAGGATTGATCTAACTTGTTCTTAAAGAAATAAGTCTTCTTTATTGCTTTAGAAAACTCACTCAAAAACTAAAACTCTTAATCTCACAACTCATATATTATGTCACATCTTGAC
>CAJHQQ010002607.1:0-61462 GCA_905132885.1 Moricandia moricandioides
CTGTTGTTCAAGATCGGCTTCATACTCTATATCTCAAACCTGCAAAAGTCACACCTTCTAGACAAAGCTCCTTACATTCAGTTAATAAGGGCGTGAGCTTCTTATCATAGATATTAGTCAGAGTAGGCTGTCCTAGGTGTGAAACAGGATATTTAAGTGGTTAGGTGGAGTTAATCAGTGTTTAGGGGTTACCATTACTTTGTAGAGGATGTAGGATATCACGCAAAATTTCAAGAGAGGATATATCCATTGATCTCCATAAGTCTCCACTCATTTCCTCAGAGCAGTCGCTCATGTTTCCTGCTTCTCTTAGAGCGGTTGCTCCAATTCCCATATCACCCTTGTTCGCTCTGTATACTCCTAATTCAGCACCCATTGGTTTAACCAACCAGAGACACTGTTTTTTTCTCCTCCCTCTCATCATCTTTTGGACTATGCAATTTAAAATTGAAACATTTTTTTACGAGAAGGAGGTAGTTACATAAGGTGTACCTCTGGAGGTTCTTATTTCAGCCATTTTTTACTCCTCCGTTCTTTTGTTTGGACCACCCTATCAGTTGCTCTCTCTCTCTTTCAGATCACTCTCACCCTTGCTATGTAATTTCAGCTCTAATCAAAACGAGTGAGGGTTTTTGTCGATCCCTTCCTCTGCGGAAATTTTGCACATATCTGCACATATGACACTTAAAAACATAATGCATGAGGGTGGAACAACGGTTCAAGGGTTTAAGGTGGGAACTGACTAAAAATGAGCCAGCCACTCAAGATCAACAAGATAGATAGAAAGAATAAGAAGTCCTGAGTGTGTTCTCGTTTCCCTGATCTAACGCCCATAATAAGAAGAATTGAAGTCAATGTTAGGTTCAAGTTAAATGGAGCTAAGTCTTTCCAGTGTAACCTCGACAAACCGAAAGCTTCTGAAGAACCAAATGAGATAATGTCAGGGTGTTTTAGGTGCACATGTGTGTCTTTTACCACTGTTAAGGTCACTAAATAATATAACTAAAGTACGAGGTGGTTGGTGATCAACATAGAATAAGGTCCTAATTACCACAAAGTTTTGACTGACTTGATCCTAAAAGATGACTCAAAATAAAAAATAACGAAACAAAAGAATGAAACGATTTAGTAAACGACGAATGCCCTCCCCCATACTTACTTCACACCATCCTTGGTGTGAAAAATATATCAGAGAGAAGGTGTAAACAAAAATATGATTTTTTTGGTTGAGATTCTTAGTTGCTTGGAGCGAGTGCTCCGGAAAATTCTAGGTTCTCCATTGTCAGATCTCCGCCTGGAGCAGCTGCTCCTTTCGAAAGGATGGTTGCTCTGTTTCTGAAACCCATAATTTTTGAAGCATCTCGTTTTTTTTTTATTTTGACCTGAGACTCAACAAACTAAAACAAAAAATAAGTGAAAAGCAAGTCCTAATGATATTTACACTTACTAGTGGGTTGCCTCCCACCAAACGCTTGATTTAAGTCATTAACTTAACTTGGTGATAGGGTTCAGTCAGGTTGAGCTTGAGTGCTAGTTCCAAAACAAGCTCCACAATCAGACATGTTCAGCTTCAAAACTCTACTTAAGAACCCTTTAATAGCAGCTTCGCCTTTCTCTTTCAGATCAAGTGTGGAATAGCTCTGAATTTAGAGAATGGTTTAGAGGTATCTTTGCACTTTACCTCATACTCAATGGAGTTCTCATCACACATGCGAGGTATCAAAGTCATTGTAGGATCACTTTCGACCCTTTTCTTCTGTATCTTTTCTTTCACCTTTGCATACCCACTGAGTTTCTTGGTATCAGTGTGAGGATCTCTGATATAACCTATTTATTACATGTTTTAGGCCATGTTATAGGCTCTATTTAGGGTCTATTATGTGTGTCTAGACTATGTTTTAGGGTCTTTACAGGTCCAGGTATGTTTTAGAAATATATGGAGATACTTGGAGCTTTTGGAACATTTAGAGGAGAAGAATATGTAGCTGATCAGTTAGGGGTCGAAGTACAGGACAGTCGTCGATTGACGACACAACCTTGTCATCGACCAATGTTACAAGACCAAGATCGATCGATGTTGCACACTTGCCATCGATCGACAGCCAATTCACAGTGAACCAATCTCAAGCCCAAGTTAGAGACAAATGACGAAGATACCCTTGACGAGTTTTGACCTAGATTTTAGGGTTTTATATTTATGCTTTATGTATTACACAGAGAAAGGGGGTTCGAGAGAGTTTTTAATCTGATAATATAGATTTAGGGTTTTTGGGAAGAAGAATTATAACTCCTTAGGGAGATTTATATTGGAACCCAAGTATTTTATCTATGCATTATATTCAGACTATTGTTCTTACTTTAATTATGTCTGAGTAGTTATCAACTAGATTTAGGGTTGAATGATAGCAATCATGTATTAGCCCAAAAGTAGGATTTCTAGGTTAAGTTAATATCCATCAACTGAGTTGTTCTTAATGCTTGCATTTTAGAGTAGCTATCTAGGATCTTGAAGGTAGGACATGGACGAATACGAGAGTAGGTTCTGTGCAAGAATAGACTCCATTGAACTAGGTTGTTAGGCGCATGCGAGAGCTGGTCTAATTAGCTTGGTGAACATATCAAGTCTCGTTCACACTTCCTTCTGATTTCACTGTCGATCGACATCAGGCCTTAGCCGTCGATCGATGATCTTTCCTTTTGCTCGCATAAGAGGGTTGAAGTTAAAAGGGTCAGAATAGTTAATATTTGAGTTCTATAATATTTACATTTTTTGCTTCATATTCCCTATAATCCATTAAGCTTGAAACCCTAGGTCTAGTATACTTACATCTGCATCTGGTTAGTTTAATAGCATATTTCCATATTTACATTATTATCATATTTCCATATTTCATCTATACCTCATGATAAGGAATATTTCCTTAAATTACTTTTTTGCTATTAATATATATATTTACTTAGCTTAGTCTTTAGAAATAAGACATATATTGTGTGTCATTGCTCTCTTTGGATTTGATCCCTAAGTACTACACATGATCTCTCTTGGCAAGAGTTTTATTTGTGTGCTAAGATTAGGATTAATTTGATAGTTAATTGTTTAGGATATTCATACCCTGCTAGAACAATAAACACACCATGTGAATCTCCATCCAAGACCAGCATGCTCTCACCCTTATCACTAAGCTCCTTTTAAGGATCAACCTTCTGCTTCTCTCCACTAACCAATGAGATGCAAGAGGTGTGCAACATAGGGAATATGGTGTAGATAGCCTTGTAGAAAACCTTCTTGTTGATGTTGGAGAAGGAGACTCTCTTATTAGGCATATCGATGTTTGCTCCCATTGTAGCCATAAATGGTCTCTCAAGGATCAAAGGCATCTCATAGTCCTTGCTTATCTCAACAACCTGAAATTCAATATGCATAATACAGTCCCCAACTTTGACAGGAATGTTGCGAATGGTACCATAAGGGACAGCTCTGGAAGAGTTTGCAAAAGTAAGAGTCATCTGAGAACTCTCAACATTAACATTACTCAGCTTGTCTACAATCGCCTTTGAGACAAGATTCACACTAGACCCAGAGTAACAAAGAGCTTCCTTGAATTTAACTCCTGCGATGGAACATGGGAAAACAAACTTTCCAGGATCATCAATCTTAGGCAATACCATGGGTTCTGGTCTTAATGCTTCGATAAAGAGTGCCTCAATTTCCTCTGAAGTCTCTCTACAGTCTTTGAAGAACATACACAATGGACGAATCTCCCAAGCATGTTCAAATGAGATCTTTTTAGGACGCCTTCTCACCATCTTCCTCAATCCAGCCAGCTGTTATGCACTAATGGGTTCCATCAGATGTTTTAGTAGAATTGGAGAGGGAACCTTAGGAACATAGACTCGAGCTGGTGGAGTCTCAGTAGGTTCGCTAGGAGCAGTCGCTTCAAGGCTAGCAGGGTGCTCTGTTCTCTCTTCTGTGCCTAAAGCAGTCTCAACAAACAATTGCTTTATTGTATTACAGCACACAAACCTCAAATTTTTATATGTTTTTCTAGGAGCGTCCCTTTCTGCCTCTTGAGATCCTCAGCTGTTTGAGCAATCTTAACATCCAACTTTCTTATGTGACTCGCAACAGCATCGTGCTTGGAGTATAGCTCAGTGATCATGTTGTCCATCTTGGTGTTGATGTCCGCGGTGACTTGATTCAATGCCTTTCCCTGAATCTGCCGACCTTGCAACAGTTGTTGCATCATCATACCCAGACATTTCAGCTCATCTTGTAGACTGCTCGCGGAAGCTTGAGCAGCTTGCTGATTGCTCTGCGTGTTCTGCTGGTTCTTGTTTTGATTGTGGAAACGGTTTTGAGCTTGACTGAAGATGAAAATTCTGGGGAAAACCTCTGTGTTGATTATCACCTTGTGCTTGGTTACTCTGCCTTTGATCTGCAGGATTCTCTACATTGTTATTCCGGTAAGAGAGCAGGTTAGAGTTATTCATGTAGTTGGGGTTCTGGTTCTAAACATACCCTTGACCGTTGATGTGTAGAGAACTTCCTGGTTATCCTCTCCTTTCTTTCCACTATCTGTGGCTATATCCTAGGTTATTTTCTCGGGTGTAGCTTCCTCCATGAACAAGACTTGCCCTTCTTTACTTTTGAGGAGCATGTCGACCTTGGCGGTTAGCTCATCCTTCCACTGGGTATCAATGCTACTGACATTAGAGCGATCAGGCTCTAGGTTCTTGTTCGCTGAGCTAGCAGCCATGTTCTTTGTCAGCTAGAATGCTCCATCAATAGTTTGAGTTATGAAATCTCCCTTGCTCGCAGAGTTTAGAGCATTGCGAAACTTCCAGTACACACCATCATAGATGATCCATGAGGGTGTCATTGAACTGCTCCCATGCTTCATTAAATGGTTCATTAGCATGTTGCTTGAAAGAGGAGGTCTTGTTTCTAAGAGCAGTTGTTTTTTCCTTCTTGTACAAGTGGCTCAAGAAGGCTGCTCTGACTTGTTCCCATGTAGTGAGAGAGCCAGAAGGAAGTGACTTCAGCCATCGCAAAGCTTTTTCAGCTAGAGAGAACGGGAACAACTTGCATTTGACAAAATCAGGCAACAATCCATTGGAGCGACTCATGGTGCATATTTATTCGAAAGCTTCAATGTGCTCCATTGGTATCTCAGCTGGTAACCCATAAAACATTTTTCTCTTTACCAGGTTGACATTGGCAGGCTTGATCTCAAAGTCTTGCCTGGTACATGGCGGTGGAGCAATGGCGGACCGCGTAGTAGGGAAGTTACATGGTAGGTTTCTCTCTCTAATCGGAGCAGCTTGCTCTGCAGATTGTTGAGAAGTCTGCTGCTGCGCTTCGACGGTTTGCTGCATCTGGAGCATCTGCTTTTGCACCTGTTGCATTGTGGCAGTGAGATCATCTTGATTGCCGTAGTCCCCCATTGTGGCGCTTATGGGGACTGAAATTCAGACCATTGATTTCCGTAAATTTAGGAAAGTCAAGAAACCCTAACTTTCCCTGAGGTCCCGGATTCTCTGCGAGAAACGACAAATAATCGAATAAACGCAAAAAGTATGAAAATATAACAAAATGGTTCATAGAAAAAGTAGATCTTATTCGAATCCGCGTAAGAGCGGTGCGATCATTACAAAGGATTATCAAAGCTTCGGCCGCAAGAGCTGTTAGCGAGTTATCTAGTTCTAGCAACCAAAAAATTAAACTTAGTTGAGTCGCAGCTCGATAACAAAAGAGAAAAAATATGTGAGAAAAGGTTTTGATTGATTCCAGACTGAACATTATGAAAGGCTGCCTACGTACCCCTTTCGAGGATCAAGCCAAACCTAGTTCAATTAAATGAATGGACCAAGAGATTGAACTGCCAGAGAAAGTTCGTCTGGTAATCGAGTACCAGTCATAGAAACCGAGCTTGTCGAGAATAAATCTTAGGGTTTCTAAGTGCAATGAGTTGTAGATTATATGGAAACCAGAATCGTCGAACAAAGATGGAGAAACGTCTGAGTATAACTCTCTTCCTCTAGCCACCTAAGTTCTAAGTTCTTATAACCTAACAGAGTTTCTCTAGGTCTAAATCTTCGGATCCTTGTGCCATTAGCTTTATCTCCCCTTATATATGCCTCTGGGTCGGTTTCCTTTTCTTTTTCCCCCTAGGTCGAGTTTATCGCTTCGCGAAAATATTCTTTTCTATCTCAATCTTCATCACTATCTTGAAAACTTGACATTTATCTTCTGATTTCGCGAGATTTATCCTCGTTTGTGAGTATAGATACACTTTCATGACATTGCTGGGCTAAATTTCGTATAAAATTGAAAGTGGGTTTTTAGCCGCGTTTCAGGCTTCTTTGGGCTGTATTTTGACTTAAATGTTTTTACAATTTCATCGAAAGAACGTTTAATGATACGACGTCTCTTTAGCTAGGAAGTTCACACTTCTCGTATAGTTTAGACAACTGTGGTGTTGAGTTAACCGTTGTCATTTGTACGACAACCATGAACTTCATTCGGGAAAATGAGTCTTCGCTATTTTTATCGTAAAGACCCAACGATAACTCCGATCGAGACAAAATGAAGGGTGGATCCGCCGAGGTTCAACGGAAGGCATAAGATCTGGTTTATGTTCGGTCCAACTCGCCGAACGGGTGAGTTGATCATCTTGCTTGGTCCAACTCGCCTGTTCGTCGAGTTGAACTGGTCCAACTCGCCAAGTAGGTGACTTAACCATCTTGCTCGGTCCAACTCGCCTGTTCAGCGAGTTGACCATCTTGCTTTGTCCAACTTGTGGAACGGGCGAGTTGAACTGTGTGTTTGGTCCAACTCGCCCGTTTGGCGTGTTGGACCAAGTGTTTGGTCTCGTACTCCTTCTACCCCAACTGTCGTTTGTTCGGATCGGACCCTACTATCCAAGAACTTTTCGTATAACTTCTTTCTTTTAAATTACACAAAGCTTTTGTCCTGGATTTATACTTCTTTTTAGATAAGAAAATTTTCTCGGGAGTTTTCCGCATTAATTCTGTCGTGACTGATTTTGACCCCAACATCGTTGGTTGGCCTTGTTTGTTGTTGGTTGGTTCTTTCTAACCTTTTCTAGCTCCTCGTTCCTAAGCCTTATAAATGGACTTGAGGTGTTGCTTCGAGTGTTTCTACTGAACATACACCTGGAACATTAGCTGCAAGCAAAAAGGTAAAGCAAGTTAGAGTTCTTAAACTAGAAATATCACCGAAAGATAAAGGTAAAAAGCAGGTCCCCGGCAACGGCGCCAAACTAATATTACGTGTATACGCACACCAATTAACCTAATGTTTACACTAGCACAATCGAATAGTATGTCGATGTAGCACTTTAGGAATAAATCCACAGAGACCAATGGTTACACTTTATTTTTATAGGATCAATATCAAGCTGAAACAATGAATGTTTTTTACTGAAAATTCCCAGAGAGAAAGGTACAGAGAGCAAGATGGTTTGTATTCAGGTTATAAGGATGCTAGCCTAGGGTGATTTAATTCAGGTGCTGGATACTATTGAGCCAAACAATTATTAATGTTCAGTTGGAAGCTAGTCTAGAACATGAAATACTCAAGATGGAAAAGCCCACTTTCGTGGTGCTACTCCCTTTGTGGATCAACCCCAGCATTCCTAAACTCTCGTTTAGGCTGAAGCGCGACCACGAGCATTAGAGATCGAGTCCGATATGTTCACAAAATACCCTAAAATCTAATCTCGCTGGTTAGGGATGTAATGATCATTCATGTTATGTCTAGCAACCTATTATACGGTTAATGAATAGATTAAACCTAAGTTCATGCACTAAGTGATCAGATTAGTGCAAGCAATAAGAACATATATGAATGAAGACAATCGATTTATAACTTATTTATGTCAAGCTCACGGATCTAACACCCTAACACCCTAGACTAAGCAAGCCGACTACTCAGCAATGGAAAAAGAAAACACAGAGATCATAATAGGAGAAGACATGAAATACTACTGTAAGAAAAGAGAAATAGGGTTCAGTAGGTTCTTCTCTAAATCGAGAGAGATGGCCTTCTCACTTCTAAGGTAGCAAATCGCCAAGTCCAAATCTATAGGGTCTGGTTTCTTGTGTAAAAGTAGCTTAGAAAAATAATAGAAATTAGAAAAGATATATTGCAGGTCTCTGGCGGCTGCAAGAGAGAAAATAAGAATGATTAGGGCAAATCCCGAAATATTAGAAGTTTCCTTAAAAATCTCTGCCGCGGGAGCAGTCAGTCGGTTGCTCCACTCACTCGGGAGCACTCGCCAGGTTGCTCCGCTTGGTTTAAACGCAAGAAAACTCCAATTTTCATTCCTTTCTTCATATGTCCCACCTAGAGCCTCTTAACCCACTCCAGACCTGTAATGACTTAAAAAGAACTAATTTGACTCGAAAAAGACCTGAAAGCACTTTAGAAAACATATGCAAAATGTATGAAAACACACAACATATCAACAAAATACTTAACAACTCATCCATCAAAAATGAATAAGTCACTCATCTACTAAATAATAATTCAACCATCAAATACTCATAACTCAGCCACCAAATAAATAATAACTCAGCATGAAACCTTACCTTGCCATGTTCTCTGATCTCGTCGAAGATGATAGTAGCAAAACTTGAACGTGTACGCTTTCCACCCCATTGAAAAAGCGGATATCCTTACTCATCGACTACTCTCCCAAAACGCTCTCCAAAGCAAGTGACAAATTCATACGCCCAAACCAATAAAATGTCTCTCAGACCGCTTATGGTGTATGACCCTCCTTGTGGATTCAACATCTTAATAGAGCCAACAAAAACTTCATATGCAGTCCGACCCCATGGATACGTCATCATGGCTTCATCGTCGAATACTCTTTTTGCACTTTCAAATGGTATCCTAGAATTATAATGCAAAGCATAAAGTCCCATGGCTTAAAGAAGTAACAGCTCTAACCATTTACGCTTTTTGAAACTCCAGGCTGAACATACCTCTAATGCTGCCCTCAGTTCATCTAACTTGGGTCTCATCCCAAGTCGCATATTCAACTCCTCCCAAAACGCTTTGTATTGGTCATGTTCAAAATTTCCTATTGGCACTGGATCTGTGTTTAACATAGTGATCTCACCAAATTCGTGTAAGCTAAACCTGATAGGTTGATCACCAATGAGACTCCAAATCTCCTTCTTATGTACTCGCAGCTGTCTACATAGTAGATAGTGTAGAGTCCTACCTGACCACACGCTTTTGCGTTCAACTAGCTTAGCAATTATTCCAATAGGAACTGTTTCAGGTGTTCCCACACATCCCGTCTTATTTCTTATCTAACGTGATGGAATTCTCCCATATGGATATTGTGATGAATTTCTTTATATTTTAGATTAGAAGCCCCTTCAGCGTAAAGTCTTGTAGGGTAATTTTGTGCTTCATCTTCATAAACATCCATCTGATCATAAAACACATATATAAATCACCCACAATAGAAAACTAACTCAGCCACAACTGCATTTATAACTCAGTCGCAATAGAAAATTAACTCAGCCACAACATAATATATAACTCAACCGGAATAGAAAAGTAACTCAGCCACAACATAATAAATTACTCAGCCACAATATAAACTAAACTAAGTCACTACATAAATCAAACTCAGTCACAACATAAATTAAACTCAGTCACAACATAAACCAAACTCAGCCACAACATACCAAAAAATATGATTTCGTAGATACGATTGCGGCGAAGACGATTTTGTAAATACGCTTGCGGAGAAGACGATTTCGGCAAAGACAATATCACAACACTATTGACTAAACGGTTACGGTTTAAGCGACGGAGAAAGAAAGTTGTGTGTGTTTTTTGTAACACCGATATTATGGGACTGTTGATTGTATTATCTCTCTTTTGATTACAAAAATTAATGACCTGTATACACAAATTAGTTATATGTATTTTTAATTGAAAATAATCTCAATTAAAAAAAACTAAACAATGGTTTTTATTGTAATTTACTAGGAGTTCATAGACTTTCTAGTAATTTTTAAAAGATTTTACTATTCTACTCATATTTCTATGATAGAATTGTGTTGGTGGTTTGTTTACTAAAATAAAGAAAATAAATAAAAAGATGGAGAAAAGAAGAGAAATGGAAGAATCGATTCTTGTTGAGGTACTCAAGTCTCTTTACGAGAGACTTTCTCCACATTTTAAATCTTTTAGTAGTCTAATTATTTTAAAAATTAAATATAAGTATATATTTAAACAACACTATTTTTTTAGAGACTCAACCACTTAATATCGTTTATTGATGCTCTAAAAGACAAGTCAACATGAGCAATAACTCTAATGTGACTATATTCTTTCTTTTACATGAAAAAGTCAAATGTACCGATCTACAAAATAAAACTGCCTGTTTGGATACACCATATCTAGACATTCATTTTAAAAGATTGTTTAAAATAAAGTATAAAATGGCTCTGTTTTTTATCTACCCATTTGATAGACCATATCTAGACATTCCATTTTAAAAGATAGTTTAAAAAAAAGTATAAAATGGCTCTATCATCAATATGTAAGTATTAAAACCAAATACTTTTGATTTCTCAACTGATCAATTCAAAGGAATTTAAGAGGATGAGGACTACTTTTATGCTCATGGTTCTTGTTTTCGCAATGACATGGCCATATTCGAGTACTCAACCGACAGATCCTCAAGCGTGCATTAAGATAGTTAAGGATACCTCAAGTGAATGTCGTGATCGTCTAAAGGGAATTTTGCATTTTCAATTCCATGGGATCAAGAAATATTGCTGTGGAACCATTGCTAATTTTTCTGATTTATGTTGGCCAGTGATCTTCCCAAACCAACCTTATGTTCGTTTTATTTTGAAGGCTATTTGTGTTTTGAAGTAATCCTTACACAAACATGTTGTATTATTTTATTTTTCTGAGATTCTTAACATCTAGAATCAAAAAAAATATCCACTTTGATAATTTATTAATAATCACATTCTTGCTCATTTTATCATTTAAGTAATTCTAAAATTTAAAATCTAATTCGTGTTATGCGTAGGTTTTATAAACTGAAAATAATTTGTTACAAATATCATCTTTCAATTTCATTAAGTGTGCAGAAGTTAAGTTTTTGATTCATAAGTTTATGAGTGAAAGCTAAAAATTTATTTTGAAGCATCGGATTTTTATTCAGTGTTTACATATGTTAAAATAATTTTCAGAACGAAATATGAACGCATCAATGTGGCTGTCTCTTAATTTCCATGATGTCATTTCTGGAGCAATTTCTCATTTATGCAATGTAACCACCTTTAAATTTAATAAATTTGTTGTGCACAAAAAAAATCTCATGGACCTACTGAAAATGAATATATGGGTATCCATAAAGAATGCTTCACAAATTAATATCTAATCTATTAAAATAGGATCCTATTTTTATAAACTGATAAAAATTCATTGGACTATTTTATTAATATTTTATTATATTAAAAATAATATTTAAATATTAAATCATTTGAATAAAATATATTATCACACATCAGAATATTCTACGATACCACTATTTATTTTTTAGTATTTACTATTTTATTTTAACAAAATCTTATAAAATCTTCTGATTATCAGTTTTAAATAATTCATTAAATTCGTAATTATTATTAAAATATTATAATTTATTATTATTTAAATTTAAATAAAGAATATATATATATATATATATTAATCGTATTTTAATTTATAAATTTAAATTATAATGTTAAAAATATAAATTGTTTTTTAATAAAAATAAATTTTAAATGATAAAAAGTTATATTATATGATTATATGATTTTTTAGTTTAGAGTTGATGGTTTATGTTTGTAAATTAAATAAAAGAAATGTAGCTTATTTAAATTATAAAATATTTAAAATAAATTTTGATCAATGAGAATTATAAACATAATTTAATCCATTTTTATTAGAAAACATCAAAAAATTAACGAAATGGGTTAAATAGATAAATTATTCTATTTTGAATCTTATATGATTATAATTTTTTTAAAAATATATTAAAATACAAGTAAATTATATATTAATATATGTTGCTTTCATAAAAAAATAGAAATATAAATAAAATTATATATTATATATTAATAATATTGAACAAGAAATATTAAGTTACATAATACAAAACCCCAAATAATAATAAATATTTTATCAATTTGTCATAAAACCTAAATATATTAACAAGTCATAGTAGGACTACTTAAAAAAATTAGTTAATATGACATATTTAATTAAATTAGAGTTCTATTTTTATCTATTACTAACAAGTCATAGTAGGACTACTTAAAAATTAGTTAATATGACATATTTGATTATTTACATTAATAATAAATCAACCCTAAATTTAAATTTTATTTTTTAATTATAACAAAATCTGTTGAGAAAAAAATCTAACAAAATCTTACATAATATTTTAAATATTTAACACATTAATAAATTTCATAATTAGTAATATAATATTATTATAAATCATTTTAACATATATTTTATTCTAAAACAAGAAAATAAAAATTCTATACTGTTTTTAATAAATTCTATAAATAAATTCTGGCTTATATAAAAATAGTACTACTACATGAATTAAATAGGATAAAATTATATTACATAGGTAATTTAACAATTTTATATTTCTAAATTTTTCATTTAAATAAATTATTATTATCGTTAAAATGGGTTAAAATTCATAAATTATATAATATTTTATACAAAATAAATGTATTAACATAGGTTAAAATTATATATATATATATATATATACAATTGTTTATTTATTTTAAAACTCTCAACAATATATTATTTCAAAATGTTTGTATACAAAAATATAAGGGCAAATCTCTCAAATAGCCTTTTTGAAGTTTTTGTCACAAAAATAGATCTTAAGAGAAAAAAAATGAACAAAATAGATCTTTTTAGTTTGAAAATTTTAAAATTTTCTAAATTTTAAAATTTTTAAACCTCAACTCCAAAACCCCAACCCCAACCCCATAACTCTAAACCCTAAGTTTAGATTAGTTAACCCAAGGGCATAAATATATATTTACATCATTTAATAAAATCTATTTTGGTCATTTTTCTCCTTGAGTGCTATTTTTGGAACAAAAACCTTTTAGGTCTATTTTGGTCTTTATCTCAAAATTATAATAGTATATAATAAACTTTAGTTCATATACTATTTAAAAATGTGTTATTAGAAAACTATGAAATTTTAGTAATTCATTTAAAATATTAATGAATAATACAATTTTAATTTTAAATTTATTTTATTTTTTTTTAATAAAAAAATCTATTGAGTAATTTTTTTAAAAATAGTACCAAAAATTCAAATATTTTATTTATAAAATAATAGATTAGATGTAGTCACAAAAAAAATCAAAATTCATTTAATGTTCCAAATTCAAAAATAGTTGTGTAATTTTGAAAACTTTTCTTGAAAAAATTTAAAATTTTGAAAAATAAATATTTAAACTCAAAATAATAATATTGAAAATTTTACAAAAGATAAAATCATAGATAATAAAAATAACTTTTTAAAATGCACTAGGAAAAACTATTTATATATGTTGTAAAAATTAAAATAATCTAATATTTTGAAGTCTTAATTTTAAAAATAAAGTTTAATATCATAACTTCAAAAAAATATCATATATCAATAAAATTTAATAAATTTTAATAAATAATATGATAGATACTACTATGTATAAAATTTAATAAAAAATAAGGCTATATTATTTAAAAAAATAAATCCCGTAAAATACTAAAATGATCTAATCTATTAAAGTAGAGTCATATTTTTATCTACTGATAAAAAGTCATTGGACCATTTCTTTATTAAATTTTATTATATTTAAAATAATATTTATATATTAGATCATTTGAATAAAATATACTATCACATATAAGAATATTCTACTATAACACTATTTTTTTGTTTGAACTATTTTACTTTACCCAAATCTTATAAAATCTTTTGATTATCAATTTTAAATAAGTCTTAATTATTATTAAAATATTACAATTTAGTATTATCTAAACTTACATAAAGAAAAAATATTTTTATTATATATAAAGTTAAATTATAAAGTTATAAATATAGATTTAAGTTTAATAAAAAAATTATACAAGATAACAAGCTATATTATATTATTATATAATTTTTAGTTTAGAGTTGATGGTTTAATCAATTTTAACATAAATAAATTAATGAATTAGATTAAATAGATAAACTATTCTATTTTGATTCTTATATGATTATGTTCATTTTTATTTTTTTAAGAATATATTAAATACAAATAAATTATGTATTAATATCTTTTGCTTCATAAAAAATAAAAATATATGAATAAAATTATATAATTATATATATAATAATATCTAACAAGAAATATTAATACAAATCACTAAATAGTAATAAATATTTTATTAATTTGTCATAAATTTAAATATAAATATATGCGCGGACGCACGGGTTAAAATGTGCATATATTTTATGCACATCCAAAAAAAACAAAAGTTAATTTTTAGGAAGAAGATGTATTATAAACCAATTTTTTTAAAAAAAAATCAAATAATCTAGCCTTGATAAATATTAGAAAAAATTATTCAAATGATATCCTCGCAGAGCGCGGGTCTGTATCTAGTATATGTTAAATTGTATTTTCTTATACACAAAATATAAATAGAAATGATCTTAAATATGTTTCTTTATATAATATAAATATATAAAATTTAAAATATATTATATGCCAAATTTATAAATTAAAGAAAAAACATATTATGAAAAAGATTCTCTATTTGATTATTTCATATGGTTATTTTATTGTTCCTAACTCGAAAATATATTAGTAAGTAATAAAAATTAATAACAAAGTAAAATGTTTTAAACAAATCACTATATATTAATAATATTGAATAAGAAATATAAATAATAATATTATAGATTTACAGAATATAAAATACTTAAATATAAATTATATATTTATAACATTTTTAATAATATCTAATATATTTATAAAATAGAAAAATATATGCATGGACGTGCGGGTTAAAATCTAGTAATCTATTAAAATAGAATCATTAGAAAAATTTAATATACAAAATTTATAATAAGACTATTTTATTAATTAATTATAACTTATATAATTATTTATATTAATCAAATAACTAAATAACAATTCTAAGAAATAAAAATAATATTCTCTTTCTAAGACAATAATCATTCATCTATCTTTGCAGCTGCTATTGAGAAGGACTTATGGGCCACCGGAACCGTGAATGATGAGTATCTAAAAGCTTTAAACTCTTTCTTTAACAAAGTCCCACATCTAAGAGCCACCAAGCCTGCAACACAAAGTATACAACATCTAGTTACATCCCTCAAGACCGGGTCAGAGGCAACTCAAGAAGCTGCCTTGAGACAAGCTTGGTAAGCTTGTCCTTCTGAAGTTTCGAGGGCCCATTCAGTTGCTGCTGCAGACGCTATCACTCTACTTCAGTACCTAATTCAATCAGGTCCACCTCGGGGTAATAACATGAAGGAATCCGTTGGTGACCCTAGCTTTTTCTGCAAGATAAAACTTGGTAACACTCATCTTAGACAAACCAAGGTAAGAGAGGAGTCATCACTAGAGTGGGCAAAATATCTGAAAATTTTGATTCAATTCGTTATCCGTTTCGATTCGAAGAGAAAGATCCGAATATTCGTAATTATACAAAGCAAAAAAAAATACTAAAATACAAGATCTGTAAGAAACAAAGAAAACCACAAATACTAATTTTTTTAGAAACGATAAGATTGTAATGTTACATGTATATAGTTTCTATTGTAGTGTTAATGGTTTGGTGATTAGTTACTGTTTCTTTAATCTTTCTAACTAGACTTTGATCCGCGCAACCGCGCGGATGTGCTTTTATCTTAAAATGTAGTTTTATATATGATTGATATTTTAATGTTTGTATTTGATTATTCATATTATTTTAAGATTTGTTTTTGGTAATATTATTTTAGTTTAAGATTTTAAGACAATTACAATAATATGTTATATATATATATATATATTGTTTGACATCTAATCATGTTTATTAATGAACCAAATTTTGTATTTATTTATTTTTAATTATTTATTATTTTGATTACATTTATATACCTCCTGATAGGGAATATTTCCTTAAATTAATTGTTTCCTACTAATATATATTTAACTAACTTATTCTTTAGAAATAAGAAATCTTTTATGTTTCCTTGCTCTCTTTGGATTCGATCCCTAAGTACTACATCTGATCTCTCTTGGCAAGAGTTTTATTTGTGTGTTAAGATTAGGGTTAATTTAATATTTAATTATTTAGAATATTTATACCTTGCTAGAACAATAAACACACCATGTCAATCTCCATCCAAGACCAGCCTGCTCTCACCCTTATCATTAAGCTCCTTTTTAGGATCAACCTTGAGCTTCTCTCCACTAACCAATGAGATGCAAGAGGCATGCAGCATAGGGAATATGGTGGGGATAGCCTTGTAGAAAACCTTTTTGTTGATGTTAGAGAAAGAGACTCTCTTATTAGGCATATCGATGTTTGCTCCCACTGTAGCCATAAATGGTCTCTCAAGGATCAAAGGCATCTCATATTCCTTGCTCATCTCAACAACCTGAAATTTAGTATGCATAATACAGTCCGCAACTTTGATAGGAATGTTGCGAATGGTACAATAAGGGACTGCTCTGGAAAAGTTTGCAAAAGCAAGAGTCATCTGAGAACGTTCAACATCAACATTACTCAGCTTGTCTACAATCGCCTTTGAGACAAGATTCACACTAGACCCAAAATCACAAAGAGCTTCCTTGAATTTAACTCATGCGATGGAACATCGGAAAACGAACTTTCCAGGATCATCAATCTTAGGCAATACCTTGGGTTCTGGTCTTACTGCTTCGATAAAGAGTGCATCAATTTCCTCTGGAGTCTCTCTACAGTCTTTGAAGAACATACACAATGGACGAATCTCCCAAGCATGTTCAAATGAGATCTTTTTAGGAAGTCTTCTTACCATCTTCCTAAATCCAGCCAGCTGCTATGCACTAATGGGATCCACCAGATGTTTTAGTAGAATTGGATAGGGAACCTTAGGAACATAGACTCGAGCTGGTGGAGTCTCAGTAGGTTCGCTAGGAGCAGTCGCTTCAAGGCTAGTAGGGTGCTATGTTCTCTCTTTTGCGCTTAAAGAAGTCTCAGCAAACAACTGCTCTATTGCATTACAGTGCTCAGCCCTCGGATTTTTATATGTTTTTCTAGGGAGCGTCCCTTGCTGCCTCTTAAGACCCTCAGCTGTTTGAGCAATTTGAACGTCCATCTTTCTTATGTGACTCGCAACAGCATCGTACTGGGAGTATAGCTCAGTGAACATGTTGTCCATCCTGGTGTTGATTACCGCGGTGACTTGATTCAATGCATTTCCCTGAATCTGCTGACCTTGCAACAGTTGTTGCATCATCATACCCATACCTTTCAGCTCATCTTGTGGACTGCTCGCGAAAGCTGGAGCGACTTGCTGATTGCTCTGTGTGTTCTACTAGTTCTTGTTTTAATTTTGGAAACGGTTCTGAGCTTGACTGAAGATCAAGGTTTTGCCTTGGAAATTCTGGGGAAAACCTTTGTGCTTATTATCACCTTGTGCTTGGTTGCTTTGATCCGCAGGATTCTCTACATTGTTGTTCCGGTAAGAGAGCATGTTAGAGTTGTTCCTGTAGTTGGGGTTCTGGTTCTAAACATACCCTTGACCGTTGATGTAGAGAACTTTCTGGTGATCTTCTCCTTTCTTTCCATTATTTGCGGCTAGATCCTGGGCTATTTGCTCGGGTGTAGCTTTCTCCATGAACGAGACTTGCCCTTCTTTACTTTTGAGGAGAGGGTCGGCCTTGGCGGTTAGCTCATCCTTCCACTGGGTATCAATGCTACTGACTTTGGAGCGATCAGTCTCTAGGTTCTTGTTCGCTGAGCTAGCAGCCATGTTCTTTGTCAGCTAGAATGCTCCATCAGTAGTTTGAGTTATGAAATCTCTCTTGCTCGCAAAGTTTAGAGCATTGCAAAACTCCCAGTACACACCATCATAGATGATTCCCAAAATGTGATCATTATCAAATCCGTGATGAGAATACTCCCTGAGGGTGTCATTAAACCGATCCCATGCTCCATTAAATGGTTAATTAGCATTTTTCTTGAAAGAGGAGATCTTGTTTCGAAGAGCAGCTGTTTTTTCTTTCTTGTAGAAGTGGCTCAAGAAGGCTGCTCTGACTTGTTCCCATGTAGTGAGAGAGACACAAGGAAGTGAATTCATCCATCGAGAACTTTTGTCAGCTAGAGAGAATGGGAACAACATGCATTTGACAAAATCAGGCGACACTCCATTGGAGTGAGTCATGGCGCAGATTTCTTTGAAAGCTTCAATGTGCTCCACTGGTATCTCGCTTGTAGCCCATGGAACATTTTTCTTTGTACCAGGTTGACATTGGCAGGCTTGATCTCCAAGTATTTCCTGGTACTTGGCGGTGGAGCAATGGCAGACCGCGTAGTAGGGAAGTTACGCGGTAGGTTTCTCTCTCTAATCGGAGCAGCTTGCTCTGCGGATTGTTGAGCAGCATGCTGCATCTGGAGCATCTGATGCTGCACCTGTTGCTTTGTGGCAGCAAGATCATCTTGATTGTCCGTATGCGCCCATTGTGCGCTTGTGGGAACTAAAATTCACACCATTGATTTTCGTAAATTAAGGAAAGTCAAGAAACCCTAACTTTCCCTGAGGTCCCGGATTCTCTATGAGAGCCAACGACAAGTAATCAAATAAACGCGGAAAGTAGGAAAAGATAACAAGACGAATCTATAGGAAAAGTAGGCCTTATTTCAAATCCGCGTAAGAGCGTTGCGAGCATTACAAAGGATTATCAAAGCTTCGGCCGCAAGAGCTGTTAACGAGTTACCTAGTTCTAGCAACCAAAAACCTTAAACCTAGTTGAGTCACAGATCGATAACAAAAGACAAAAAAGATATGAGAAAAGGTTTTGATTGATTTCAGAATGAACGTTATGAAAGGCTGCCAACGTACCCATTTCGAGGATCAAGCCGAACATAGTTAAATTAAATGGATGGACCAAGAGATCGAACTGCTGGAGCAAGTTCGTCTGGTAATCGAGTGCCAGTCATAGAAACCGAGCTTGTCGAGAATAAATCTTAGGGTTTCTATGTCAATGAATTGTAGAGTCTAAGGAAACCAGAATTGTCGAACAAAGATGCAGAAACATCTGAGTATAACTCTCTCCCTCTAGCCACCTAAGTTCTAAGTTCTTATAAGCTAACAGAGCTTCTCTAGGTCTAAATCTTCGGATTCTTGTGCCTTTACCTTTATCTCCCACTATATATGCCTCTGGGTCGGTTCCCCTTTCCTTTTTTCCCCTAGGTCGATTTTATCGCTTCGCGGAAATATTCCTTTTTTATCTCGATCTTCATCATTATCTTGGAAAGTTGACATTTATCTTCTGATTTCGTGAGATTTATCCTCTTTTGCGAGTAAAGATACACCTTCATGACATTGCTGGGCTAAATTTTGTATAAAATCGCAAGTGGGTCTTTAGCCGCGTTCTGCTCCTCTTTGGGCTTTATTTCAACTTAAAAGTTTTTACGATTTCTTCGAAAGAACGTTTAATGATACAACATCACTTTAGCTAGGAAGTTCACACTTCTCGTATAGTTTAGAAACCTGTGGTGTTGAGTTAACCGTTGCCATTTTTACGATAACCATGAACTTCATTCGGGAAAATGAGTTTTGCGGTTTTTAACTTAAAGTCCCAACGATATCTCCGATCAAGAAAAACAAGGGGTGGATCCGCCGAGGTTCAACGGAAGGCATAAAATCTGGTTTATGTTTGTTCCAACTCGCCTCGGGGGCGAGTTGACCATCTTGCTTGGTCCAACTCGCCGAATGGGAGAGTTGACCATCTTGCTTGGTCCAACTCGCCTCGCCCGTTAGTCGAGTTGGACTGGTCCAACTCGCCAAATGGGAGAGCTGACCATCTTGCTTGGTCCAACTCGCCGAATGGGAGAGTTGAACTTTGTGTTTGGTCTCGTACTCCTTCTACCCCAACAGGTGTTTGTTCGGATCAGACCCTCCTATCCGAGAACTTTCCGTATAACTTCTTTCTTTTAAATTACACGAAGCTTTTGTCCTGGATTTATACTTCTTTTTAGATAAGAAATATTTCTCTGGATTTTTCTGGCATTGATTCTGTAGTGACCGATTTTGACCCCAACAGTTAGCCACCAGCTCGTTCGAACCGTCAGGTTCAGTGGTTGAGAAGTTTAGTTGAAATTTTTCTACTCACTCCTACAAGAGTGGAAAGCAGTAGGATTGGGGCTACGCCTTGTGAAGGCTGCCTACGTACCCTTTTAAAAGTGATCAAGCCTTTCGTAGTTTGTTTCGGAGATAAGGCACTTACGTCTTGTTTTCCAGTGAGACCTTTATGTTTTAGCTGTGTGTCGTGTTGAGATTATTGGGCATGTTGCTGGCGATGGCATTGTATATTGAACCTTTTTTGTCCTAGAGAGTAGCCTCGTAGGCTGTTTATTTTGGCCTAATGTGGCCGTATTTATGTTTTCGGGATGGACAGCTTGTGGCTTCGGATCCCGGCCGCTTTGTGACTTTTTTAATGAATATACTAGGATTTTCACTTGTCCTATTCGTCGCTCGTTTGAGATGTTTGAGAAATTTTCCAAAGTTTCGAGAGAGCTTAGATATGGACGAAGAGACATGATTTCAGGATCTCGTATCTTTTCGATATCATGCCTTGAGACGTTAGAGACCAGTGTGCTGGGCATAGGGTAAGACCTAGCTCTAATCACGATTTTAGGGGGGGGGGGATGATGACTACTTCGGCTTACGTTTCCCGTATCGCTTTCGACCTGATTCGTCCCACTTTAAAGTCTGTGATATGTTCTCGACTTATGTGACTTGTATGGTAAGAATCGAGCATCTCTTCGGGGAAAATTTTTTAGTCTCTGCTATTACCCTTGTGTCGGGTGTTTGAGAGCTATCTCTATGATATGGCTTAGTCTGTTTAGATCGTTGAGAGTTTGTTGTGATCAGAAAAAAACTTATTGGTAGATATTACCGTTTTTGAATCTTCAAAAAGAATACGTGTTTAAGAAAGTGTGTGTATTTTATAGTCACAGATGGACTGTTTTTAAGGTGAGCATTCCGTTTCGGAAAGTTTTGATGAAAAAAATTCTTCGAGCGTCAGCGACGTCTCACTGTGTCGAAGGATGAGTTTTTCTTTTGTATGCCGTATTTCGTGCTTGAAATGTTTGCGGACTTGAATATCTGTGCCATTGCAAGGGTTTTGTTCTAACCTTACGACATAGAAACGTTTTGTTTTGTTTGCGGATGTTCGCGGCCAAAATTGTTGTTCCTATACGGATGTTAAATTGTTTGATTTGTTAGTGAGGAATTAGGCCCAATGGGTCGCATAAATCTGACCCTGAGAATGTGCGACTTCCTTCACTGTGCTTTGTAAAGAGTCCCCCCCTCCCCTAGAGATTTATTTCGTGTATAGTTAAGGATGCTTTGTATAGCTCTAGGAGCTTTGTCACAAGTTTTCCTTATGCGCCGCTTTTTACTTGTAAAACGTTGTAGGCTTAGACTAAACTGTGAAACATATTG
This sequence comes from Moricandia moricandioides, assembly GCA_905132885.1. NCBI lineage: Eukaryota > Viridiplantae > Streptophyta > Magnoliopsida > Brassicales > Brassicaceae > Moricandia > Moricandia moricandioides. The sequence continues at coordinate 21,780 of CAJHQQ010002607.1, forward strand.
AACTTGTTCGGTTGTAGACAAGTTTAAGTTTTCCCTTAACCGTTTGGTGGTTACGACTAAGTTTCGATATATTAAGAATTTATCGTATGATTTCTGATTCTGGATTATACGATAGTTATTTGCACCTGGCATTTTTAGACTAGTCGTGGATTGTTGTTTTGCTTTTAAGTGATTGGATGGAGAAGTGGTCGCTCAAACATTTTGGCTTGGTCTGAAGGATGTGTTCAGCCGCATAGCCGAGGACGTTGCTGGTAAGGACTAGACTATGGCACATTCGCGTTAACATTAAAGTCAGGTTAGTTTAGAACTTTCCTAAAGAGGATGAAAAATTCCAGTTCAGATTTTTATCGGAAGGCGTAATTGGCCGAGGGCAAAAGAGCGTTTGTCGAGATTTATGGGTTGAGTCGGAGTTTTAGTGCTAAGATGGCCAATGGTGTTAGAAACAATTTTCCACTTTAGGTATCGGTTACACGATAAATGTTTCGTATAATGTTCATCGGAAAGTTTCTTCCATAACTTGGTGTGGCTATACGAAGGATGTTTCGCGGATGTTTACAAGAAGTGAATGGCATAGAAGTAAATTGAGAATGTCTCTCGCAGATTACTCATGATATTTGCAAACGAGGAATGTGTTTTCCTCATTCTCTTTTCCGCATTGCCTAGTTGTTTTTCATGACACCGATCTTGTTTCACGTAGGCTCTTCCGTATAAAATGTTATAATTATACCAAAGTAATGGATGCTCGGTTTTATGAGGCATTGCATTGCCTAAATGATTTTTTATCTACTGCTGCGAGAGTTTGCTTTGTCGAAAGCATTATCTTGATGCCGAGACAAAAATTTTTTTTTGAAGTATGGGAGTATACGAGTATAGTATACGTACATACTCCCTCTTTTTTTTACGAAAGAAAACAGCTGAACCGATATTTTGAATGGTTTTGTACGTTTTTCTTTCGAAGATTGGGATGATCGACAATCCATGTTGGTTTAAAGACGACTCTAGGATTGTGACTTGGTGAGTTTCAGGTTGATGACTAGGAATATGTCGTTTTAAGAAAATTGTTAGGAGCGAGTCGGTTTTAAGACGAGGTTCGTGTTTCTAGTTCTTTCTTTCTCTATGTAGCGAGCTGAGTATGCGTGGCGATCATTTCTCGGTTTTCTGAGAGTTTAGATCGGTTTGCAAGATATGCCTGAACAGTCACAGAACAATAGATCGAGACAGGAAAATGCCTAAGACTTAGCTCGCTAGACTATTCTCCTAGATCATAAGTTCCTTAAAGTTTTATGGCGATCTCTGAAGCATTTTTATTTCTAAGTAGCTTACTACAAAAATTCCAAGTCTGATTTCAAAAAATTCCAAGCCGGCCATACCTTTTTTTCTCGAAGGTTTGGGTTAACCTCTTCTCCGTTTTGCTTGCTCATCTCCCCTTATTCTTTTGGTTTGTCGATCCATATTTTTCGATATTGGTGTTTATCCTTTGAAACTTGACATTTATTCTCCAAACTTGACTTTTATCTTCTCCTGCAAATAAAATATAGACCTTCACACTATCATTGGGCTCAATTTCGTCTAAAATCGTAAGTGTGTTTTTAGTCGTTTTTCAGACATTTTCGGGCCGTTTTTTGACTTAAATGTTTTTACGATTTCTTCAAAAGAGTACTTTGATATGACGTCAATTTTTATAGGAAGGTTCAAATCAATCGTATAGTTGAGGCGTCTAGGGTGTTAATTTAACCGTTTGCCATTTTATAAAATCAATCAAAATTCATACGAGAAAACAAGTCTTTGAGGTTTTTATCGTAAAGTTCCAACGGTAACTCCAATCTAGATGAAACAAGAGACGTTTCGATCGAGATTCAAAGGAGAACGAAACTATGGATGTAAGGGCGAGTAGGATGCCCAAGAGTTAGAGTAGGATACCCAAGAGGGCGAGTAGGACGCTCAAGAGGTCGAGTAGGAGTAAGCCAAGGAGTTTAGGTGAGTCTTGCTTGTTTTTGTCGTAAAATCTCAATGTAAACTCCAATTGAGATGAAATGAAAAGCGTTTTGATCAAGATTAGAAAGAGAACACAAAGGATAAGCTCATAAGGGCTTACCCAACTTGCCATGAGGTGATTTGGAGGGAATAAATCCAACTCGCCATTGGGGCGAGTTGGACGGTGTGCGTCAAACTTGTTTTGATCATAAAATCTCAATGGAAACTCCGATTCAGACGAAACAAAAAGCGTTTCGATCGGGATTCAATGGAAAACGCAAAGGCGATAAAAACGACTGCTGGTTCGGTCCAACTTGCCCAACGGGCGAGTTGGACGGCTCGTTTGGTCCTACTCACCAAATGGGTGAGTTGGACGGCTCTTTCGGTCCAACTCACCGAATGAGCGAGTTGGACGAATCGTTTGGTCCAACTCGCCGAATGGGCGAGTTGTTCAGCTCATTCGGTTCAAATCTCCCGTTCGGCGAGTTGGACGGCTCGTTCGGTCCAACTCGCCGAACGGGCGAGTTAGACTGGTCTGACTCGAGTTTTGATGGTATGCTGGCGCGATCATTTCATAAGTGTTTTCAAATTTTCTCTACAAAATTTGTATCATAAAATGCTAACTCGTTTCAATTTGCGAACGATGTTTCATAAATTATTGTCAAGTTTGACTTTAAGAAAGATATTCCGCAAAATTTCATGAGTTTAGTTTTACGAAAGCTATTTCGTAAAATGTTCTTGAGTTTAAATTTATGAAATTATGTAAGCGTGTTTTCTTGTTTGGCTGTACGATAGCCGTTTTTTCAGAAAATCCACGTTTTGGCCTCTGGAACTTTGGCTGTGATGAGCTTAATTATCGGGAGTCGACTTAATAGGAGATTTTCTCGTTTCCGCAGAATTGATCCGAGGGGATTTTGAGTAGTTTTTCCGAATTAAATTTAAGTGACAATAATGAAAATTCACTGAATATGTCACTTAGAATCTTGAATTTTTATGTAATATTAGGGTTCAGAAAACGTTTTAGCAGTGAGGGATACGATCTCTTGTTTTTCTTAGTTTAGTTTTGTCAGCCGTTTTAGTTTTCGAATTATTCAATAGAGATCAACTTTGTTTCTTCAAAAATTGTTCGGAAGAAGTACAACAGTGGAGGTTGTGCTCCCAATTTGTTGTGCATCCTTTCTCCGTGAGTAATCTAGGGTATCTCCACAATTTCTGGGAGACGAAGTTTTATTTTTCCGAAAAGTTTTTCGAAAAAGTTCTTTTGGTCGAACCCTTATGCGCTGAGATTTTTTCAACTCGGTAATGAGACAAACTTTAGGGGTTTGATAGATTTTATCATTTCCCTTTCCGTTTAGTGAGAGAAATTGCGAGCTTGTTTTGGTGCTCCGCCTGTGGCGAAAAGTCACGACTAGGTTTTCGATTTTCTCAAGGACTGTGGTGTTTGCATAAGTGTTGGCAATGGGAGCACTCACTGCTGGAGTTGTTTTACCAGCGTTGTTGCGAGCTTCGGTATTTTCTTTCGTATTTCTAGACATCGTTTCGATCAAGCGTTTTGTGGCCATGAGTTAGAGTAATCCTACCTCTCCTACTTTTGGCGCTAAACTGCGCGAAAACGAAATTCACACCGTGGATTTCCAAAATTAAGGAAAGTCAAGAAACCTTAACTTTCTCTGAGGTCCCGGATTCTCTGCGAGAGCCAACGACAAGTAATGAATAAACGTGGAAAGTATGAAAAGATAACAAAACGGATCTATAGAAAAAGTGGATCTTATCAAAGCTTCGCCGCAAGAGCTGTTAGCAAGTTACCTAGTTCTAGCAACCAAAAACCTTTAACCTAGTTGAGTTGCAGCTCGATAACAAAAGACAGAAAAGATATGATAAAAGGTTTTGATTTATTTCGGACTGAACGTTATGAAAGGCTTCCTACGTACCCCTTTCGAGGATCAAGCCAAACGTATTTCAACTAAATGAATAAACCAAGATATCGAACTGTCGGAGCAAGTTCGTCTGGTAATCGAATGCTAGTCATAGAAACCGAGCATGTCGAGAATAAAGCTTAGGGTTTCTAAGTGAAATGAGTTGTGGAGTCTAAGGAAACCAGAATCACCAAACAAAGATGGAGAAATATCTGAGTATAACTCTTTCCCTCTAGCCACCTAAGTTCTAAGTTCTTATTAAGCTAACAAAGCTTCTCTCGGTCTAAATATTTGGATCCTTGTGCCTTTAGCTTTAGCTCCCCTTATATTTTCCTAAAGGTCGGTTCCTCTTTCCTTTTTTGCCCCTCGGTCGAGTTTATCGCTTCGTGGAAATATTCCTTTTTTATCTCGATCTTCATCATTATCTTGAAAACTTGACATTTATCTTCTGATTTCGCGAGATTTATCTTCTTCTACGAGTAAAGATACACTGTCATGACATTGTTGGGCTAAATTTTGTATAAAATCACAAGTGGGTCTTTAGCCACGTTCTAAGCCTCTTTTGGTTGTATTTCAATTTAAAAAATTTTACGGTTTCTTTGAAAGAACGTTTAATAATACGACGTCGCTTTAGCTAGGAATGTCACACTTCTCGTATAGTTTAGACAATTGTGCTCTTGATTTAACTGTTGCCGTCTGTACAATAACCATGAACTTCATTTAGGAAAATGAGTCGTTGCGGTTTTTATCGTAAAGTCCCAACGATAACTTTGATCGATAGAAAACGAGGGGTGGGTCCGCCGAGGTTCAACGGAAGGCATTTGATCTGTTTTATGTTCGGTCCAACTCGCCGAACGGGCGAGTTGACCAACTTGATTGGTACAACTCCCCGAATGGGCGAGTTGACCATATTGCTTGATATTATTGAGCCAAAAAAAATTATTCAAGTTCAGTTGGAAGCTAGTCTAGAACATGAAATACTCAAAATGGAACAGCCTACTTTCGTGGTGCTACTCCCTTTGTGGATCAACCCCAGCAGTCCTAGACTCTCGTTTGGGCTGAAGCGCGACCACAAGCATTAGCGATCGAGTCCGATATGTTCACAAAATACCCTAACATCTACTCTTGCTAGTTAGGGATGTAATACTCATTCATGTTATGTCTAGCAAACTATTATAAGGTTAATGAATAGATTAAACCTAATTTCATGCACTAAATGATCAGATTAATGCAAGCAATAAGAACAACTATGAATGAAGACAATCGATTTATAACTTATTTATGTCAAGCTCACGGATCTAACACCCTAACACCCTAAACTAAGCAAGCCGACTACTCAGCAATGGAAAAAGAAAACAGAGAGATCATAATAGGAGAAGACATGAAATACTGATGCAAGAAAAGAGAAATAGGGTTCAGGAGGTTCCTCTCTAAATCGAAAGAGATGGCCTTCTCCCTCCTAAGGTAGCAAATCGCCAAGTCCAAATCTCTAAGGTCTGGTTTCTTGTGTAAAAGTAGCTTAGAAAAATAATAAAAATCAGGAAAGATACTTGCAAGTCATTGGCGGCTGCAGGAGAGAAAATAAGGATGATTAGGGCAAATCCCAAAATATTAGAAGTTTCCTTAAAAATCTCTGCCGCGGGAGCAGTCAGTCGGTTGCTCGTTCACTCGGGAGTACTCGTCAGGTTGCTCCTCTTGGTTTAAACGCAGGAAAACTCCAATTTGCATTCCTTTCTTCATATGTCCCACCTAGAGTCTCTTAACTTACTCCAGACCTGTAATTACTCAAAAAGGACTAAATTGACTCGATAAAGACCTGAAAACACTTAGAAAACATATGCAAAATGTGTGAAAAACACAACACATCAACAAAATACTTAATAACTCATCCACCAAAAACGATTAAGTCAGTCATCTACTAAATAATAATTCAACCATCAAATACTCATAACTCAGCCACCAAATAAATAATAACTCAGCATGAAACCTTACCTCACCATGTTCTCTGATCTCGTCGAAGATGATAGTAGCAAAACTTGAACGTGTACGCTTTCCACCCCATTGAAAAAGCAGATATCCTTACTCATCGACTACTCTCCCAAAATGCTCTCCAAAGCAAGTGACAAATTCATACGCCCAAACCAATAAAACATCTCTCAGACCGCTTATGGTGTATGACCCCCCTTGTGGATTCAACATCTTAATAGAGTAAAAAAAAACTTCATATGCAGTCCGACCCCATGGAAACATCATCATGGCTTCATCGTCGAATACTCTTTTTCCACTTTCAAATGGTATCCTAGAATTATAATGCAAACCATAAAGTCCCATGGCTTGAAGAAGTAACAGCTCTAACCATTTACGCTTTTTAAAACTCCAGGCTGGACAGACCTCTAATGCTGCCCTCAGTTCATCTAACTTGGGTCTCATCCCAAGTCGCATATTCATCTCCTCCCAAAACGCTTTGTATTTGTCAGGTTCAAAATTTCCTATTGGCACTGGATCTGTGTTTAACCTAGTGATCTCACCAAATTCGTGTAAGCTAAACCTGATAAGTTGATCACCAACGCGAATCCAATGTTTTTCTTATGTACTCGCAGCTGTCTACAAAGATAATGTAGAGTCCTACCTGACCACACGCTTTTGCGTTTAACTAGCTTAACAATTATTCCAATAGGAAACTGTTTCAGGTGTTCCCACACATCCCGTCTTATTGCTTATCTAACGTGATGGAATTCTCCCATATGGATATTGTGATTAATTTCTTTATTTTTTAGATTAGAAGCCCCTTCAGCGTAAAGTCTTGGAGGGTAATCTTGTGCTTCATCTTCATAAACATCCATCTGATCATAAAACACATATATAAATCACCCACAATAGAAAACTAACTCAGCCACAACTGCACTTATAACTCAGTCGCACTAGAAAATTAACTCAGCCAAAACATAATGTATAACTCAACCGGAATAGAAAACTAACTCAGCCACAACATAATAAATTACTCAGCCACAATATAAACTAAACTAAGTCACTACAAAAATCAAACTCAGTCACAACATAAATTAAACTCAGTCACAACATAAACCAAACTCAGCCACAACATACCAAAAATATGATTTCGTAGATACGATTGCGGCGAAGACGATTTCGTAAATACGCTTGCGGAGAAGACGATTTCGGCGAAGACGATATCACGAATGTTGACTACACGGTTACGGTTTAAGCGATGGAGAAAGAAAGTTGTGTTTTTTTTTGTAACACCGATATTATGGGACTGTTGATTGTATTATCTCTCTTTTGATTACAAAAATTAATGACCTGTATACACAAATTAGTTATATGGATTTTTTAATTAAAAATAATCTCAATTGAAAAACTAAACGATGGTTTTTATTGTAATTTACTAGGGGTTCATAGACTTTCTAGTAATTTTTAAAAGATTTTTACTATTCTACTCATATTTCTATGATAGAATTGTGTTGGTGGTTTGTTTACTAAAATAAAGAAAATAAATAAAAATAAGGAGAAAAGAAGAGAAATGGAAGAACTGATTCTTGTTGAGGTACTCAAGTCTCTTTACGAGTGACTTTCTCCACATTTTCAATCTATTAGTAATCTAATTATTTTAAAAATTAAATATAAGTATATTTTACATGAAAAAGTCAAATGTACCGATCTACAAAATAAAACTGCCCGTTTGGATACACCATATCTAGACATTCATTTTAAAAGATTGTTTAAAATAAAGTATAAAATGGCTCTGTTTTTTATCTATACATTTGATAGACCATATCTAGACATTCCATTTTAAAAGATAGTTTAAAAACAAGTATAAAATGGCTCTATCATCAACATGTAAGTAGTACAAACCAAATACTTTTGATTTATCAATTGATCAACTGAAAGGAATTTAAGAGGATGAGGACTACTTTTATGCTCATGGTTCTTGTTTTCGCAATGACATGGCCATATTCGAGTACTCAACCGACAGATCCTCAAGCGTGCATTAAGATATTTAAGGATACCTCAAGTGAATGCCGTGATCGTCTGAAGGGAATTTTGCATTTTCAATTCCATGGAATCAAGAAATATTGCTGTGGAACCATCGCTAATTTTTCTGATTTATGTTGGCCAGTGATCTTCCCGAACCAACCTTATGTTCGTTTTATTTTGAAGGCTATTTGTGTTTTGAAGTAATCCTTTTTATTATTTTATTTTTCTGAGATTCTTAACATATCAAAAAAAATATCCACTTTGATAATTTATTAATAATCACATTCTTGCTCATTTTATCATTTAAATAATTCTAAAATTTGAAATCTAATTCGTGTTATGCGTAGGTTTTATAAACTGAAAATAATTTGTTACAAATATCATCTTTCAATTTCATTAAGTGTGCAGAAGTTAAGTTTTTGATTCATAAGTTTATGAGTGAAGGCTAAAAATTTATTTTGAAGCATCGGATTTTTATTCAGTGTTTATATATGTTAAAATAATTTTCAAAACGAAATATGAACGCATCAATGTGGCTGTCTCTTAATTTCCATGATGTTATTTCTGGAACAATTTCTCATTTATGCAATGTAACCACCTTTAAATTTAATAAAGTTGTTGTGCACAAAAAAAAATCTCATGGACCTACTGAAAATGAATATATGGGTATCCATAAACAATGCTTCACAAATTAGTATAATCTATTAAAATAGAATCATTAGAAAAATCTAATATACAAAAGTCATAATAAGACTATTTAATTAATTAATTAATTAATTATAACTTATTTAATTATTTATATTAATAAATTAACTAAATAACAATACTAAGAAATAAAACATAATATTCTTTTTCTAAGACAACAATCATTCATCTATCTTATTCAACTAGAAGTACAACTATGAACTTACCACTAAAATAATTTGTTAATTGCACTCCAATGTTATTGAAAAACTACTTTATCCTAATTCTTAATATTTTATGTCTTTTTGAAATTAAAATAACCATAAACATATCCATCATATTAAGTGTATCTGAAACGGGTTCACATATTTGTACTAAAAATAACCATATAACCCTCACATAAATTTATAATATTCAAGCGAGACCTAATTTCAAAACCAAAAAAAAGCTGGTACCCGAAAAGAACAACCCGTACCTAAATGGATAGTCAATAATCATGTCTAACTAATTTTATAAACTAATAAAAATGACTATGTCTATGTGTTTGGATAAATTAAGTAAATAAAAAAATTTTATTTAGTAAAATAAATATATGAAGTGAAATATTAAGCGACAATAAATATAATACATTTTATTATTTTGATTTAAGTTATTATTTTATTCACAAAAACATATCTTTTGAATTATGTTTTTGGCTACGTAATTTTACCAATTGAAACTAAAATAAACAAAAAAAATTAGTAAAGCAAACTAAATCGAACGTTTAACGATATGAAAAATCCAATTATTTTATATTTTTTATTTTCTAATTGGCACAAAAATAATGTTGATTAACTAATAAATAAAATTATGCAAGGTTATTATTATGGTAATATAATTAACGATGTGATGTATTTTTAAGGTAATATAATTACTGAAATTGTTAAATTGAGTAAAATATGGAAAGACAATTAATATTTATATTAATAAAATTACTAAAATGACACTATTTTTTTGTACCATGTTTTCAAATAATTTTAATTTATATTGTTTTTCATGTTTCAAAATAGTACCAAAATGTACTTCAATTTTAATAATATAGATTTGATATGGATCTGTGCGGTCGGATCGATTTTATTCCTTTTACTATAATTGAAATTGACATAAAGGTAATTAGTATTTTAGTGATATCAATTATTGAAATATATGGTTATTGCATTAATTTTGTACCAATATTTCCTAAACCAGTCTAAGCATAAAAAAGGTCATTATCTTCTAAGATCTCATCAGTGTGAGGATCAGAGACTGTTCGAGGTACTTCTCAACAACGTGAAGATCAGAGATTCAAAAGCCACCAAGACTGCGATAGTACCCTTGTCCCAGTACCTCTTGGATACAAAGACTGTTACAGGAAAAAGAGTCATTAAAGCCACGTAGACACATCAGTTGAGAGAAAGAGCAAAGGGCAATAGTATATAAACAGAGCACTTTCTAATTTTACAATCATCCAAAAAGATCAGAAAGTTTGTTAGAGTCTTCTTCTTCCTTTTCTCTATGGTTACAATGATTTTTTTGGTAACTTTCTAGGAAAATCTCCTCATTGTTGTTCTAGAGTTGTTTCTTATGCTAAGCTCTTCACACCTTGAGAGTTGATTCGGTGTTTTATGAACATCTAAGCACGGTAACTATTCATCATCTTCACCAATACAGTTTCTCTGTATCACAGACTCAAGCTCAGCAGGTAAGATTATTGGCAACTCTGGCCCTCCGTGATCTTTTCCAAAACGAAGCACTCACTAGAAGCACCGACGCAGCTTCTGCTTGCCATGCTTTAGTCAATGTCCACTGAAGAAATGAAAGTAGTGGCTATATGTGCTCTTCAACAAAAGAGCAGTTGCTGAGGCAGGTGGTGTGCAGGTCATCTTGGATCTAGTCAGTTCCAGTGACCCGGATACATCTGTTCAGGCTGCGATGTTCGTAAAACTACTCTTCTCTAATCACACAGTGCAAGAATAAGCATCTAGCGAGACCGTCAGAGCAATTACTGGTGAGAAAAATCTCCGTTCCTTCATAATTTCTGTCCGCTCAATCATGTTGTTCATCTTATATGTCTGTTTTTGCTTTGCAGCTGCTATTGAGAAGGACTTATGGGCCACTGGAACCGTGAATGATGAGTATCTAAAAGCTTTAAACTCTTTGTTTAACAAATTCCCACATCTAAGAGCCAACAAGCCTGCAACACTAAGTATACAACATCTAGTTACATCCCTCAAGACAGGGTCAGAGGCAACTCAAGAAGCTGCCTTGGAGACAAGCTTGGTCAGCTTTTCCTTCTGAAGTATCCAGGGCCCATTCAGTTGCTGCTGCAGACGCTATCCCTCTACTTCAGTACCTAATTCAATCAGGTCAGGTCCACCTCGGTTCCTGGAGAAAGCTGAATTCCTCTTGCAGTGCTTGCCAGGAACTCTAGTGGTCACAATCAAACGGGGTAATAATATGAAGGAATCCGTTGGTGACCCTAGCTTTTTCTGCAAGATAAAACTTTGTAACACTGCTCTTAGACAAACCAAGGTAAGTGACGAGTCATCATGGACTCGGCAAAATATCTGAAAATTTTGATTCAATTTGTTATCCGTTTCGATTCGAAGAGAAAGATCCGAATATTCGTAATTCTACAAAGCAAAACAAATACTATCATCTTGGGTACCCAAGCAGAGTAAGGATACTACCAACTCTGCTTGTATTTCGTAATTCTATATGGCATTAACAAAAATTCAAACTGATACTGCCCCAAAGCACAACTCATCAACCGAGTGTTATGACATAAAAAAGTAAAACAAAGAAATGTAACTTTGTCGGGCTTTTTGGAATACTTGTGGTTTAACAAATAAAAAAAACTTTATTGTAAGGAAATGGGTTACATAAAACGGAATTCAATTTAGAGTTGAAAACTAGAGTAAAGGAAGATAAAAAATGAAAGAATTGTGTTGGCTATCTGTTGAAATTGGTTTATGATATCAAATAATGAGTATAAGACCTTAGAAATTGGTTGGTGTGGAAACCCGTGGTGCGAGTTACGATTTCAGCAACGCTAGAAGAAGGGGGAGATGAATTATTTTACTCCATCATCTACCCATATAAAGACGGAAAGTTAACTCAAACAACACACATTTAAGGACATATTAACCACAATAATACAAAAGTATTTTTATTACAGCTATTTTTTAATACCCAGCGTGCCATTTTATTACGTTGAGACAAAAAAATATTTACAAAGATGTCATCACATTTTAATTCCACGTAAGTAAAAATCGGCGTGACGTAGGAAATCGCTGACGTGGATTAATGAGCTCAGCCGTAAAGCGTTACAATCTGCGTTAAGACTGAGTAACGGTTACGTTGCGGCTGAGTTAAACAATGCGTCTGACTTACGAGAAATTAGCTGACTTGCAAACATAAGTTAGTCGTTAGTGACGGCAGACTTATAGAAATCTGGATGATTCATAGGATAAGTATTGACTTACGTACACAAGTTACAGTTGACTTATACATCGGCGGGGTGATTTGTCAAAAAATCGAATGAGTTGTAGCTAAGACATGACTGAGTTATGTTTCGCCGGCTGATTTAATGATCATAGGCTGGTCGAGTTATTAAAATAAGGGCTGACTTATAGGAGGTTGTTACGGCTGAGTTATATTTAATTAGTCGTAATTGGTTGGATTAACAGTAAACTCATCTTAATTACGGTTGACTTATTAGCAAAAGATTGATTGCTAGAATATCATTCATTTGACGGCTGATTTATTTGACAATACGGCTGACTTAAGATTTTCCATCCTAATTACAGTTGATTTATTAGTAAAAGATTAATTACTGAAATAGTATTCACCTTTGGGCTGACTTACGTTGTACTTGATGGCTGATTTAATAAGGCTTAGTTATGTGTTCGTTTGGCGGTTGACTTATTAATTTTTCATGTCATCATCCATGTCATCAGCTCTTCTTTGTCATGTCATTAGTAACACTACAACAGTAAAATCAGGGTTTATGTTACAGACGTCGTGTCTTATTCTTCATTCTTCATTCTTCTTCTTTTTTATCTATATTCTTCATCTTGTTCTTCATCTTTCTCTAAATTCTTATGCATCCGATAATTATGGTTTCTGGTAACTGGAATGAGAAAAACATATATGTATTCAACGCCGACAGCGATAGTAGAAGGTGTAGAGTTCTGCATATAGATGAGGAAACAATACACGAGGAACTTGCAAAGTCGGTACTCGATGATTAGGGATTGAATGAGTCGAGGCATCAGATTTAGCTGAGCTACATTTTCCCGAATAATACTTTGAAAAATGGTGCATGGCACTCCACCAGTTTACGTCTCCAATAGTTGACAACTGCGAGATTTTCTAAGCCTAAGGAAAATCGAATAGCCATGTCTCTGTGTGGAGATTACGGAGAATAAGAAATGTGAATAAGTCGGAATAAAGGAGCGAGAGAGAAGAGTAAAAGTTTATTCAGTTTTAGCTCAAAATTAGAAGTCTCAGAAGGTGAATCTAGATAAGAAGATTACGCGGGAGGGGGGGGGGGGGAGGGGGGTGAGGGGTTTACAACGATGGTTTCAGTTTGGAGGAGAAACTCAACGAAAATGAGTATGACTGCACTAGTAAAGTGGAAAGAGAAAAACACAAAGTAGACGGAGAAGATGAAGTAGGCGAAAAACACAAAGGGCAACAATATGAGAGTAAAGCCGATTTGGAGAGACGACTGAAACTTCTTGCAGGAATGGATAAATTTGATTTTGGTGTAGACATATCCACTTCGGGATTACTTATTTTTAAGTGTTGGTTTGATGAATGTCTCAGGAGATTTGTGCTTCTACACAAGGGGATTCCCCAGCATTTAATACTCATATTTACGATTCGGATCATAAATATGAGTTTCAGTTTGGAGGAGAAACTCGACGAAAATGAGTATGACTGCTCTAGTAAAGTGGAAGGAGAAAAACACAAAGTAGACGGAGAAGATGAAGTAGGCGAAAAACACAAAGGGCAACAATATGAGAGTAAAGCCGATTTGGAGAGACGACTGAAACTTCTTACATGAATGGATCAATTTGATTTTGATGTAGACATATCCACTTCTGGATTACTTATTTTTAAGTGTTGGGTTGATGAATGTCTCAGGAGAGTGTGTGCTTCTACACAAGGGGATTCCCCAGCATTTTATACTCATATTTACGATTCAGATCATACATGTTCTCTAACTGAGCATTCTAATCGATCTCAACAAGCAACACTACATATTTTAAAAGAGTTGTACATAGACTTTCTCGGCGACGTTGGTCCTGCTGTTCGACGTACGAGTGTCGGAATAGCTATCAATAAGCAATTTGGTGTAAAGGTAATTAAAACGTTACAGTTGAGTTATTTAAACGATTGGACTTAGTTATATTAAAGATACGGCTGAGTTATATGAAACATAACGCTGCGGCCGACTTAATAGTAACGTTTCGGCTATGTTATAATACGATAGGGCTGAGTTTAATAACGATAGGGATGAGTTATATAAATGATACAAATGATTTATATTAACATTGCGACTGACTTAATTATGCGATGCGGCTGACTTATTTGTGTTGTTTTTCATGTGGACAAATGGATTATTGGAAATCACATAGGACGCTGAAATTTGCAAGGGAAATCAATGAGTGAACTCCTGATAGTGGGTTTGAAAACTTGCCATCTTAATTATCCATGATAAGAAGGGCAAATCCGGGTACAATTACGCGTCTTTAAATCGATGAGTTTGGAAGATTCATGTATGTGTTCCTTGCGTTTGGTGTGAGGATAAATGGGTTTCCTTTCATGCACAAAGTTGTGATTGTCGCCGGTACATTTCTTATTGGTAAATACAAAGGGACGCTTCTCACAGCACTAGCTCAGAATGGTAACTTTCGGATTTTTCCAATAGCCTTCGGTGTGGTTGACACTGAAAATGATGATTGGTGGCACTTGTTTTTTAGGCAACTAAAATTTTTGATTCCTGACGACGAGGGTCTTGCAATAATATCGCATAACTCTATAGGGAAAGCAAAATTGTAAACGTGTATCCGTTGGCTTCTCAGAGAATATGCACCTACCATATAAGAACATTTTAGGATGGTACAAAGGAAAAGATGTACTTGTTTGGTTAAGACAACAACAGATGTTTTAATATGCCTAAATTTATAGAGTTATGATAAACCATACAATACATCTTCACCACTCCCTTGTGTCCCTCATACTCATCGGTTCAAACTCACAGAAGAACATCCCCACCTCTTTGATTTAGAAACAGCGGTTACACATGTTGTCACCCTTATTGTTCTCAATGTGCCACAAGCAGAGACATTCTCTGTCCAAAACAGGAACACATTGGCAACTGTAGAACGATGAAACAACGGTTGAAATGAACTCGGCCCTCTTTGCGTGAAACTCGTCACCATGCCACAAACCCCATACCCATTTCACATGTCACACTAGCTTCCTAATCCTGGCAACTGATTCCCTTGTAAAACGAGCGAGATACTCCTCATTATCCCAAAAGATATTCCGAGTCATTGCGTATGTATACAAGGCACGCTCATATCTTGCATCTGATGCACTCTTCATGAGAGAAAGTCATTCTTCTTGAAGGTTAAATGTGAAGAAAAACTGTACACCCTTGATATAAAGTGTGCTTGGGTTTCCCTCAGCCTACCAAGTTTCCAACAACGAAGGAGGCATATTGACTCCCAAGGGAAAGGATAACACATCGAAAACGGTATACCCTACGCCGCTCTGTTAACGCCTTCATCGACTTTCATGATGCTCTCAGGCTATAGAGATCTGTGAAGGAGTTACCGCCCACACGTTCAACCACAAACGCTTCAATTTCTTCAGGCATTTCAAGAATCGGGAAACATTCCATTTTCTCTCAAATTTGTGAGTTGTAAGACTATCATCGGTATAGAGAGGGTCAAACTGATTTCGAGAGAAACATTTATTGTTTATAAATAGAGAGCTGAGAAGGTGTCTTGTTCGAGAAGTCAGCCGTAATTCAACCAAAAACTCAGCCGTAATTAAACCGTAAATCAGCCGTCAAGAGTAATTTAAATCACGACATTTTGTATTTTGGGCGGGAATTTTAAGAATCAACAATTATGTGTTTAAATATTTTCTATATCTCAGTCGTCTTTGTTTTCTAACTCAGCTGTTAAGTTTATACAAATTTAAAATAACTCGGTCATAATTTAACATATTAGGGTCATTTCGTATTTCGATTTTTGAATTTTACTGAGCCGTAACTGAATTAATTATGGCGCCCTTTATTAGGCGTGTAAAATACACCTGAAGCCTAATGTCGAGTTCTTTATAATATTAAGACGATAATACATTCCTCAAAACACCCAAGTTGGCGACTCTATTATATAACGCAACAAAACATCTAAAATACCATAAAATAGTAAAGGTTTAGATAACTCGCCTTGTCATTTACATAACCCAGCCATGTCTTTTATATAACTCAGCCGTAACGGTTTTATAACTCAGCCAAACCTCGTCTGAGTTATGGTTAAATTACGGCTAAGTTTTGGTTGAATACGGCTGACTTATGGAAATTATAGTTCTAAATAATTACATTTGTCGGCTGAGTTATAAGAACGTTACGGATGACTAATAAAAAACGTAATGTAACTTCATATCTCTGCTTGAACCAATATAATCAGAGCTCAGTAGCACATAATTAGTAATTATTGTTTAGGTTTTGATGAGATTAGGTTCTTCTAGATAGTATGAGATTATAGAGAGAAGGTGTAAGAGAAGGGGACTATATAGAGAGAGATATAGAACGCCAAACGTCACGAGATAAAATTAATCAGATTTCACAAGATTTTGTTCCCGTCAAGAATAAGAAATGTCAACACTAGGTCTAAACACGTGTAGGGGTGTTCTGGTAACTTTCCATGACATTTGGGCTTAAGTCGGCCATAAAACAAGTGGGTCTATCTTCTGGGATCACCTTCGATCGATGGTAAGGCTGTGCCGTCGATCGATACTCATTCATCCTCTCGATAGCTTCTTCTCGCGAGGTAGACAAACTACTCTTCACTAACTTGGGCATAACTTTAGATCTAACCGTCGGATGGACCTCAAACCGGTGGCATTGGAAAGCTAACTCAAAGCTCTATCTTCTGTCAAACTATCAGCGCAATCTCACCGTGGGAAAGGTCTGCATCCATAGCTAAACATCAAACGCGTCTTCGCAGTTCTGCATCTCTAAAAGCTCCAGAATCACCAAAGTTCTCCAGAACGTACCTGAACCTGAAAATACTCTAAAACAGATTCCAAACACATATAAAGACTCTAAATAAGGCTGATATCATGGCACAATGGTGGTAAATATCAGGCCCTATCAATACACATACCATAAGTTAAGTCAAATACAAAATAAAAGGTTCAAGCGTTCAGCATACTGCTTAGCACACCATTTCCTCCTTCATCGAGGATCTCTACTGCCATCTTCACCCGTGAACCTTGAATATTGTTATCGTTTATCCCATCAAAAGTTACACCAAGCGCTAGACATTCGTCAAACTTCAATGAATATACCCCCACAATCGCCAACTTGGACGTTTTGTGGAATGTAATTGTCTCTCCTCTTTCGGAACGCAAACTGCTTCTTGCTATGTTTTCGGAGATTGGCAGGAAGAACATCATTCAAAAAAAAGGGATCATTTGCATAAGCAGCCAAAATGCATCTATAATTTTTATCTCATTTTCGGGTGTTACCTATCCAGTGATTGGATCGTAGCAATCAATCTTCTCTTTCAGCAGTTCCACGTGAACGCCACCCAATGATTGTGATAAAATACTAGACCACTAAAGGATTTGGGCAATACATGATGTGATTATGGGCAAGGGAGATTACGAAATTCGTTTATGAACCTCCTAGTATTCAATAAAAAAAAGAAATCAATATACTAATAATTTGTATGATTAAATAACACAAGATTTGAGTTAAGATTTATAAATTATAGAACCAATAATATATGATTTTAACATGGATTCTAAGATTCTAGAATCAGTAACACTTAATTTTGTTTGGATTTCCAACTCCATTAAAATACCAAAATTAAGCAACCATATTTGCAACACTACTATCTTTTATAAAGGAAATTATCTAGAATTTGAGTACCATTTAGTACACTACATGGAATTGTATTTTGATATCGTAACAATAAAATGTGTAGATATCATAATTATGATATTGTTGAGATTGATATGAATAAAGGAATATACAGGTATTATATAACTCTAGCCTAATAATATTAATTTAGTTACATGAACAGGTCAACTGTACTCATCTACAAATAAAAGAATACATGTTTTCGGTAACCCATATCTTGACATTCCATTTAAAAATATTGTACTAAACCAAGTATAAATTGGCTCTATCATAGTTGTCCAAAACAAAAATTGTCTCTACCATCATCAACACACAAGTACTATCAACTAATTCATTTTGATTTCTAATTTACCTAATAAAAACGAATCTAAGATGATGAGATATGCTTTTTTTTATTATGGTTCTTGTTTTTGCAATTTGTCATATCCTAATGCTCAACCGACAGATCCTCAAGGGTGTATGGGCGCATTTAGGGGAAGTACAAAAGAATCCGCCAAAGTCTAAGCGGACTTTCTCATTTTCATTTTGGATTCGGTGGACTCAGGAAAGCATGTTGTGGAACTGTTGCTAATGTTACAGATTTTCGTTGGCCAGTCATCTTCCAGAGCATGCCTTACATTCGTTTTATGTTGAAGTCTATTTGCACAAAGCTCAATCTACATTGAATTTTGAGTATTTTATTTATGAAAAATTGCTAAAGCTAGCACTTTTTTAGTAAAATTTTTCATCTTTTCCTTAATTACATTTACCTTTTGTTTGAAAGAGATAAATAGACACTTATAACCCTAGGGTTAACTAATCTAAAGTTAATGTTTAGATTTGAGAGGTATGGTTTTGGGTGGTAGGTTTTAGAATTTTGTAAAAATAGAATAAATACTTAAAATTAAAATAAAAAATAGTTTCAAAGCATTTTGAATTTTAAAAATAAAATGTGAAAAAAATCGAAACAAATTCAATAAAAAATTATACAAATTTTTGAATTTGAAAAGGTATAATTCAAAAACTTTTAAAAAAATATTTATTTATTTTTTATTTTATTTAAATAATTATTTATATTTATAAATCAAGGGCATAAATATCTTTTGCTTCTTTAATGGAATCTCATACATAGGTATTTTGGAAAACATCCATTTAGAAAAGATAAACATGAATAATAATACCAAATGGAAGGTAAAAGTGACATTTCCCATTTATTTATATTGTATTTTTAAAAGTGAAAATAAAATATCATCTATTAGCATGATTTATTCACTAATAATCATATTTTCGCATATCGTACTACTAGACTCTAATCTGTTTTATGTCCGTAATTTTTTTGTTCAAATATGAAAATTACATTAAATCATATGTTATAAATACTATTTACTAATTTTACTAAATTTATAGAAAAATATAATTTGTGAAAAGAAATTTCAAAAAAAATTGAGACGTCAACTTTTTTAGAGTCTGACTTCTAAAAGTAACTCCTGATACAAAATCTGAAAATATGTTCATGACTTACTCGAAGAGACTATATGTGTCTTGTTGAACAATATTACATAAATTAGCAAATAATCATATAGATAGTATTAAAGAAATAATAGATGTATCAAAGATAAATAAGAAAACTTAGAACTTATTCCTACCATTTATAATATAATCTTAAATAAAAATAGATAAAAAGATTTATGTTATTCCAAATATGTAAAAGTTATCATATCCCCTATATATTAAAGGAGAACCATTGTAATAAATGCGTTCACACTATAATTTTAAGACAAAACTGATATGTCATCACGAGAGCGCTTTAAATTTTTTCGTGCTGACGTGTCATAGTGAGAGCGATTTGGCATTAAATACAAACTTTTGGTGCAATTGTGAAATCGTATTGTTCTTAGTATTTTTCAATACATCTACTTTTATACACAAGAAATCGTGTTTGTCTAGCATATTTCACAAGACTTCACTTTACTATTGTTCTTCCCTTAGTGCATAAAACCTCGATATGATAATGTCAAAGAACAAGAAACTGGATGTGTGTATCGGATAGTAAAAATGGAAGGTAATGCATGAAAAACATGATGGTATGATAAAGGAGAACATGAGCATAACTCACAAGGCTTCACTTTAGTATTATTCTTCACTTAGTGTAAAAAAACTCGCTATGATAATGTCAAAGAACATCTAGAGGTGTGTATCAAACAATAGCAATGGAAAGTAAGGCATGATAAAACATGATGGTATCATCAACGAAAAAATGATTATAACTCTCAACTACAATCTTGAGATACCATTGAAGGATGTGGAGAGAAGAAAGTGGATGAACCGGATTCTTGGTTGAATGTGACAAACACTAAGACGACGACCCTACATATGTGTTATAGCGTTTATGGAGCGAGATTAAAGTAGTGGATGCTGTTGTTGTCATGTAGGCATATGTGTTTGTGAAGCGAGATCAAACTTATGTGATGCAACATGAAAATATTTTTCATTATATAAAAAGGAGGTCAGTCTAATCCATATAAAAAGAAGCTGAGACTTTAAACAATGTTTTGATGAGTATGGGGGGTTAATGTTACAAATCACATAAATTAGAAACAACAGGTTTTGTTCATGCTATACATTGATGGATGCATAGATAAAAATCTTTGATAATTTTATGGTTCATGTTATACATTGATGAGCATACATGTTCATAACATGTTGATGAGTAGGGAAGAAGTACCTAGAGTCTCATACCGATGGATGCATAGATAGAAAGCTTTGATAAAAAAAATTGTTTATAGAAGGCAATGTTTGAGAAGCATATATGTTCATCGAAGTTTTGATGTGTAGGTAAGTATAGAAGCTAATGTTTAAGGGTTATAGATGTTGATCGACTTATGCATGCACGTAAGTTTTACATTTAAGAGAAGGATAGCGATTTGGCATTAAATACAAAAATTCTTAACCGAAATGAAATTGTAATCAACTAAAAATATAAAAGTTTAAACCGTATTCGTTATGGTGTGGTTAATAATTAATTGCCTTACGTGATTGAGAAAATTATTTTAATTAATTATACAAAATTTCATAGATTTTGACATTTATTGGTTATGAAAATATCAATATTGAAGATTGATTTGTAAGGTAAAAATTAATGACATTTAATTCGGGATTATACGGACAGCAGCGTGACTTGAATTAGGTATAATAAAGACTGGCTTTTCTCATCCTTTTATGTCATACCATACACTCAAAAACTTTGCAATTTATCTCTTTCTCCTATAATGGCTGACATAACTAATGTTTCTGATTTGAGACCATTTAAGTCAATGTGGAAGATTAGGGTGAAGATCATACGTTTGTGGAAGCAGTATTTTGCTACTGGTGACCTGACGATTGAGATGGTTCTAATTGACTCTAATGTATGCATACTTTTCTTTCATATTTATAATTTTATAAAATTTTGTATTTTTATTTGGCATACACTGAGTTTTGGTAAATTTTAAAATTTTGTAGGGTGGGTGTTAAGATTAATGCGTCCGTCAAGAAGGATATGGTGAATCAGTTTGATTCATTTTTTTCACAAGGCAGTTCCCAAATTCTCATAAATTTTTCACTTAACCCCTCCTGCGGTTCATATCGAACAATCATACATCCATATAAAATTGGATTCCTCTCAACAACACGCGTGAGGTGTTGTGATGCTTTGCCCGATGAGCTAACTGGTTTTGAACCAGTTAATTACAGAGACATACTTGATGGTTAACTCAATACAGACTATTTAGTTGGTAAGTTATATTAGTATTCTACTTTCATATATTATGCGTGCATACTTTAAATTTATCACTCATATGTAGTGTTTGTCAGATGTAATAGGTCAAATTGTTGAGGTGACCCCAGTTGAAGTTGTATCAACTAATGGGAAAGATACACATAAAATTACAGTGGAACTTCGTAATGAAAAGTAACAACTGACTTAATATTGTCTGCTAGAGTCATACTTGAATTTGGTACGTTATAAACTATTTTATAACTTATACTATCTGATTTTAGGGATGAATGTCTGCCATTGGTGTTATGGGGTAACTTTGCTACTGATGTGAGTGAGGCTATCGAAAGACGCGGTGATAATCCAATCGTTTGTGTGTTGAGGTTTGGGAAGATCAAAGTTTGGAAAGGTATTTTAAGAAATTCTTTAATATTAGTTCTTCAATTAAGATACTAAATGATTAAAGTTTGCTATAATTGTCTACACTATCAATCTGTAGAGGAGCGTAGTGTGTCCAATGCGTATAATGTGTCATATGTCAAACTAAATCCAATTATGCATGAGGTGGAGTCTTTTGTGGTATTGTATGTTTTTTCCATGTCTATAGTTGCTTAATAATATTAAACTGAATTCACATGTATACGTCTTAATGTTTAGTAATTTTGATATTTGTAAAGGTTGCCGAATGATGAACTTTCATTGGCAATTATTCAAGTTAAACCTCTTGCGCTGACAAATAGAGCTGGGGATAAAAACATCTTTTTGGTCAATACTCCTATGAAGACCATATCTTAGTTGGTTGAATCCAACCAGGTTCGTTGTTAGTTTTTCTTTAATTTGAAGGTGATAGTTGGAACATCTTATGTATTTTAGATATTGTCTATGTATTTGATTATTTATATTCATATAGCTTGAGAAGTGTATTGTGATGTGCACAATAGCAATTATTGATTCCGATATGGGCTGGTATTATTCAAGTCGTAAAGTGTGTTCGAAGAAGCTATTGAATGTTCCTAACAACACCACAAACAATGGAGAAGATGACGATGAACTGGGATTTCACTACTATTCCGTCAAATGCAATGTGGAGAACCCAAAGTTGATGCCAAGGTAATTAGTAAATAATTCTTTCTAGATAGTATTATGCTGAGATGATTAAGTCGTTCTTAATATCTATTATATTGTCGTTTATGTTAGATACAAGTTGCATTTGGTTTTCCTAGACAATACGGGGAATGCAAAATTCCTACTATTCGATAATCTTGCAATACAGTTACTTCATCATCCTTGCAATGAGTTAACTGTAACAAATGCTGAAGAGGTAAGTGGAGCTATATTGTGTTGAACACATACCAATATTGTGCTATTATTTTTATAATAATCTAAATGTTTTATTTTCATATGCAAGACCCGGATGATATTCCTTTGGCTCTCAAAGATTTAGTTTGTAAAACCTATCTATTCAAGATTGGCATTGAGAGAGAAAATTTTCTTTACAAGAATGACACTTACAAAGTCTTGAAAATTGTGACCAACACTGAGATGATTGTGGAGTTAGAGGAGTTGAGTCAATCAAAGGCATTGTAACAGATTGTATATTTGATGATTTTGGTTGATTACGGTCATTTCATGTTTTTGTACTCTATTTGTCTTTTTAGGGAGTATTGAATACTTTGTCTCTCAAAAACTCTTTAATTTCAGATACACCGGAGGAAAATTTTAATTTATTTTAAATGTGTTTGATCTCTTATTTTGCAATGTGTCTTACTGTGTGTAATGGTACAATTTTTTTCATGTACAAAAGGGTTCTCTAATGTTGTCCGGAGGGTCGTCCCAGGAAGGTGAAGTTAACGCCATGACTCCTGCTAAACACCGAGGAACAACCGTTTTTAACTTGGAAGAACACTATGATGAGAATTCGGTGACGAGGAATCCATGTTCTACTCGGATCAAAAAGGAAAATGTTGACAAAAGTGGTTGAATGAAATTAGTTATTGCTCCGCGTTTTACAGAGAGAGAGAGAGAGATTTTTTTTTTTGAGAGAGGAGAGAGAGAAGAGACAGAAGAGAGAGAGAGAGAGAGAGAGAAGAGAGAGAGAGAGAGAGAGAGAGAGAGAGAGAGAGAGAGAGAGAGAGAGAGAGAGAGAGAGAGAGGGAGAGAGAGAGAGAGAGAGAGAGAGAGAGAGAGAGAGAGAGAGAGAGAGAGAGAGAGAGAGAGAGAGAGAGAGAGAGAGAGAGGGAGAGAGGGAGAGAGAGAGAGAGAGGGAGAGAGGGAGAGAGAGAGAGAGAGAGAGAGAGAGAGAGAGAGAGAGAGGAGAGAGAGAGAGAGAGAGAGAGAGAGAGAGAGAGAGAGAGAGAGAGAGAGAGAGAGAGAGAGAGAGAGAGAGAGTGAGAGAGAGAGTGAGAGAGAGAGTGAGAGAGAGAGAGAGAGAGAGAGAGAGAGTAAAGTTATGATTCTATTCTATATTTCTTGAATAGTATAGAAAACAATAAAATTATAACTTATATGAATAAGAAATAAAATTATACTCTATAAATGTATAACATAGAATAGATTAGTTTATGTAATATAAAATAATTTTATAGAAATATATGTCTATTTTTAAATTTTCAAAACATATTATATGTAGAAAAAAATCTATGTTTTTATTATGTAAAATATAAAACTAAATAATTGTATTAGACAAAATTAATAGCTACTAAAAATAGAATGGGAAGTGACAAAAAGAAAAAAAAATAGAAAAAGAAAAAATAAAAATAAAAATAAATCTAGACAATCCTAAATATATGGATACAATGACAATTACTATATAACATATAGGTTGTATTCTAACCCTAATTTTCTAATGGTTATTTGGTGAATTATTTTTTTATGGTTATTGGCTGCAAATTCCCTTATGTTTATGAATATAATATGTTTTTCTTTATATGATAATAGAACTTTTAATAATAATAAGTATATTTTATAACAAATTAATTTTATGAATTATATTTTTCATTTGTTATCTTGAACCAACATTTGGCCTTAATATTAATTAATGGTCAATAACAAACATATTTAAACCGAACACATGAAAAAACATATAACATAAAACCCAATAAATACTAATTGTCTTTTGCTTATCACAAAAAAAAATCAAATAACTCAACAAATTAAACCGAACAGATGCAAAAATATGGATTGAAATTATAATTCAACAATAGAATATTAAAACCTGATAAAAACAACTCAAAACCAACTAATATCCAAATTAAGCCGAACTAATATTTAATAGTCCGAAAATAATGAAAACAATAACCTCATCCCTCGCAAGGCGCGGGTCTTATCCTAGTGAAATAGTTAAATCTCAACCATTTAAGAAGTTTTAGGGACCAGATCAAAATTATTTAGATTGTGCTATTAAGGTTTGCATATTCGATTATAAAGTCTCAACGATTGTATAAGAACACAAGTAAAGAAACTCTTCTTTATTTATCTCTCTTAAGGAAACACTCAAAAACCTTAAGCTTATTCAAACTCAAACTCTCTAACCTGTCAAAGGTATACAACACTCTTGCAACTCTTTATATAGAGATTATATTTCCTAAAACTCTTTAGGAAACTATTATAATCTTAACTCAACTAGGACTAGCATAACTTAACACCCAAGTTAACTTCATGTTTATCTCCAACATTCTCCCTCTTAAACTTGAAGTTAACTATGTCTTGAACTCCAACTAACTCTCTCATCTCCTTGAATTTTATTCTCCCAAGTGCCTTGGTTAAAATGTCTGCTCTTTGCTCCATTCCCGGTACATGTTGTACCTCCACTTGCTCATTTTCGACGCATTCCCTTATGAAGTGATATCTCTTGTGAATGTGCTTGCTGCGCCCATGGAAAATAGGGTTCTTTGTTAGAGCTATTGCTGAGTTGTTATCGATACATATCTTCACTTTCTTGCACGTCTGCTCAGTAATTTCTTCCAAGAGTTCTTGCAGCCATATTGCTTGTTTTGCAGCTTCAGTAGCGGCCATGAACTCGGCTTCACATGAAGATAGAACTACTGTCTCATGCTTCTGTGAGCACCAGGTAATAGGACATTTATTCAAGTAGAAAACATGTCCCGTAGTGCTCCTTCTGTCGTCTTTATCAATAATATGGCTACTGTCGCTGAACCCAATCAGCTCCGTCTTGTTTGATCGCTCAAAACTCAGACCAAGTGACATAGTACCCTTCAAGTATCTTAGTATTTGTTTCAGCGCAGCAGCATGTGACGTCTTTGGCTCGTGCATGTAACGACTCAACAAGCCAACACTAAACGCGAGATCGGGACGAGTGTGTAGAAGATATCGTAAGCATCCTATATTCCTCCTAAACTCCTTTTCGTCAACTTTCTGTTCTTTGGGCGCTCTTGACAAAGCAAGACCTGCATCCATCGGAACTTGAACCGCATTGCAGTCGTCCATGCCCGTTTCTTCAAGAATTCTTGCTGCGTATCTGCTTTGACTTAGAGTTATCCCATCTTCACTCTGCAAGACCTGGATTCCAAGATAATACGTTAGTAACCCAAGGTCACTCATCTCAAATATTGTGGACATCTCCTTTTTGAACTCTCTGATCATTGCTTTGCTTGATCCAGTTACAAGAAGATCATCCACATATACTGCAACTAATAGGAGATCGCCAGAAGGAGTTTGTTTCCGATAAAGAGAAGGTTCCTTTAAGCACCTGCTAAACTTCAGTTTCTCAAGAGTTTTGTTTAGTTTCTCATTCCAAGCTCTTGGGGCTTGTCTCAATCCATATAACGCCTTCTTTAGTTTGTATACTTTATTCTCGCTTCCGATGACTACAAAGCCCTCTGGCTGTGCCACATATACGTCTTCCTTTATATCTCCATGGAGGAACGCGGTCTTTACATCTAAGTGATGTACTTCCCAACCATTGAAAGTTGTGATCTCAATTATAAATCGCACGGTTTCAATACGTGCCACTAGTGCAAAGACTTCCTCAAAGTCTATACCATGCTTCTGTATGTATCCCTTTGCCACTAGCCTCGATTTGTATTTGTTTATGCTTCCATCCGAGTTACGCTTGATTTTGAAGATCCACTTGAGACCTATTAGTTTGACTCCTTTGGGTAAGTCTACTAGATCCCACGTATCGTTCTTGATGATAGAGGATATATCGTCTTTACACGCATCTCTCCATACCTTTTCTTCCATTGCTTCACTAAAATCCCAAGGCTCTTCGTTAATGAGCAACAACATTCTCTCCCCTTCGTATTCTACTAGACATATGTAGTCATTCAAGTAGCTTTGTCCCTTGGACACCCTCGTTGATCTTCTCAGATTTACCTCTTCGTGGGGAGCGTCTTCTTATTCGGATGGTGCACTAGTGACATCAACTTCTTCAACACCTTCTTGTTCCTCTGTTTCTTTGTCACTGTCCTCGTCGTATATGCCTTGGCTACCAAAGGCTCCGAATGTATCTTGAACTTCCCTGGTTCCTCGTCTTCCTCGCTTGTATTATTCCACTTCCATGTTTTGTATTCATCAAACACCACATCTCTTCTCACTACTACCTTCCTGCTAGTTGGATCAAGCATTCTATATGCTTTGGAACCAGGTTCTGTCCCGAGGTGTACTAGTGTCCTTGATCGGTCGTCAAGGTTTCTCAAGTGTGGTGCTTCGACCTTTGCGTACCCAATGCATCCAAAGACTCTAAGATGCTTGACACTTGGTTTCTTCCCTTTAAATACCTCGTATGGAGTTTTCACGTTCAATCTTCTCGTTGCTACGATGTTGATTAGGTATGTGGCATGTCGTATGGCATGTATGTTAGGTGCCGTTGAATTCCTTACTCTTCACAGAACTCTTGGAACTCGATGGATGTGAACTCACCACCCCTATCAGTCCTTAGTGTCTTAATGCTTGTCTTGGTTTCTTGTTCGACCATTGTCTTGAAGTTTTTGAAATTCTGAAATGCATCTCCTTTGCCTTTCAGCAGGATAGTCCACATATAACGGGAATGGTCGTCCACAAGAACAAATATGTATTTGTTTCTTGCTGCAGTGGCAGGTGTGATTGGGCCACAAAGGTCGCCATGCATAAGCTCCAGTGGTCCTTCTGCTCGAAAACTGGTTGCCTGCAGGAAGGGTTGTCTAGTTTGCTTACCACACAAGCATGATTCACACGTCTCCTTCTCCACCTCGATCTTAGGTATGCCAAGAACCAATTCCTTCCGTATCATTAGTTTCATCGAATCAACTCCAATATGACCTAACCTCGCATGCCACCTTGCAGAGTCACTTTGTATCTCACATTGCAAACACTTTGTATCTCCTATCTCCATAAGAACCTTGTAAAAACGATTCTTTGATCGGTTGGCTTTCACAATCAAGTTGCCATCTTTATCATGTAGTGTAAGATAATCTGCTCTCATTCTTACGTCGCATCCAGCTTATGTAGCCTGACCGAGGCTAATTAAGTGCGGCAAGAATTATACATCGGACAAGAGTTTTTTTCTCACCGGTTTGCCTTATGAATAATATGGATCCCTTACCCTTTATATCAATCCTCGAGTCATCTCCAAACCTAACCTTTCCAGCGATAATTTCGTCGATGTTCTTAAAGTAGCTCTTGTTTCCGGTCATATGGTTGCTGGCACCATTGTCCAAATACCAGATTTTATCTCCATCCATGCTTGACTCGAACTCAGCAGGTTTCACGTTTCTCTCATTGAAGTAGACTACTTCATGCATCATCAGGTTATTCGCTTCTTGTGTGTTATCTTCTTTGGTCTCTTGTGCTTCAGTCAGCTTAAGCATTCTATCCGGACACGTTGCAGCGAAGTGACCAACCTTATCACATCTGAAGCACGTTAATCTTAATGCGTCCCTACTGTCCCAATAGGAACGGCCGTGTCCTCTTCTTCTGAAGTAGCCTCGTCCTCCTCGACCCCTTCCTCTGTAATCGTTGTAATATTCTTTGTTAGATTGTAACTCTGTATTTGCGTACATCAATTTGCTATGTTGATTATCTTGTGTTTCTTCTTCTTCGTCACATATGCGCTCTTCATAAGCTTTTAATCTCCCAACAATATCCTCAAAGCTGTTCGTCTTGAGGTAGCTTCCCGACAAAGTCCTCAATACTCTCGTAGTCTTTCATCTTCAGGCGATCGAACTTTGCGTTAAGAGTTTGTAATCTCGCTTCTCTTACTCTATCAGCACCAAGATGACGCGCTTTAATTGCATCCCAAACCTTTTTCGCAGTCTCTAGCTCGCCGACTTGTAGAATTAGGGCTTCAGGTATTGCCTGAAACAAGAGTCCAGTTGCCATGTCGTTCTTCTCCGTGTCGTTGCTTGCTTCTTCTTCGACGACATCCCATACCTTGTGGATTTTCAGAAGATTTTTCATTTGTGTAGACCACACGATATAGTTTGTCGCACTTAACATTGGACACGTGATCGAGGACGACCCTCCTCCTTTAGTCTTATTTGTTAGGGTTGTTCTATCTCCCATTATCGGTTATGCTCTGATACCAAATAAAGTCTCAACGATTGTATAAGAACACAAGTAAAGAAACTCTTCTTTATTTATCTCTCTTAAGGAAACACTCAAAAACCTTAAGCTTCTTCAAACTCAAACTCTCTAACCTGTCAAAGGTATGCAACACTCTTGCAACTCTTTATATAGAGATTATATTTCCTAAAACTCTTTAGGAAAACTAGGACTAGCATAACTTAAGACCCAAGTTAACTTCATGTTTATCTCCAACATTATCTCTTTTTGTGTAACTTAGTAACGCATGGTATGGATGGTAAATTCAGAAACTCAGTGCATTTGTAGAATGATCTAGGGAATTAAAATTTCTCTTGACTGCATCTCATGTTACAAAGGTCCACATAATCGTAAAAAAGAAAATTTGGCCGCTCGGGGATAGCTTGATCAGAATAGAAGTATTTGAAGTGGATTCGGAAACTGTGTAATAACTCTAACCTGATAAAAATATAAGATTAATTTATTTACATGAACAGAAAACTGTACTCATGTACAAATAAAAAACTAGCTGTTTCGGTAAACCATATCGAGACATTCCATTTTAAAAGATTGTATAAAACCAAGCATAAATTGGCTCTATCATCATCGACACACAAGCACTATCAACTAATTCTTTTTGATTTTTAATTTACTTAATAAAAAGGAATCTAAGATGATGAAAATGCATTTTTTTTGTTATGGTTCTTGTTTTTGCAATGACTTCATCATATCATATCATGCTCAACCAACAGATTCTCATGGGTGTCTCTGGATGCATTTAGGGACACTACAAAACGATGCCGCCAACTTCTAAGCGATTTTTTTCATTTTCATTTTGGATTCGGTGGGCTCAAGAAAGCATGTTGTGGAACCGTTGCTAATGTTACAGATTTCTGTTCGCTAGTTATCTTCACAAACATGCCATACAATCGTTTTATGGTGAAGTCTATTTGCACAAAGCCCAACTTACATTAAAGTAGTTAGTTGTTTTATCCTAGTCTCCTTGTCTTTTTTTCAAAAAAAAAGTTTACACTGAAGTTTTTGAGTATTTTATATGTATGATATTTTTAAAAGTGAAATAAAATATTATATACTAGGATAATTTATTAACTAATAATCAAAATTTTCCATATTTTATCATTTATGTACTACTAGAATTTAATCTATTAAATATTTAGTTCAAATACTGAAAATAAATTAAAAATATGTTATAAATACCATTTTCTAATTGAGAGATTTGTCAAAAATGACTAAAAATTTGATTTTAAATGTAAATGTGTATCCCAAATTCAATCAAATAGAGAAATAACTCAAAAGTGTAGTGAATTACAATCATCTCTTTATGACTAAACAAAAAAAACCTATAATTACTTTTATGGTTATAACCCTGCGAATTCATTTCAGATAAGTGAAGTCTTCCATGAGAGTTAGACAAATATTCCCATTGATCTTAGAAATAATTTATAAAAAAAAATAAAAAATATTATGATGGAAAATAAATTGAATCATGTAATTATAAGAAATTCTAAATGATATTAGGAAAATTTACCAAATATGACTCAAAACTTGATTTTAATCCCAAAAGTACACCCAAACTTGAATCAAATGCAAAAGTAAAAGGCTAGTAAAATTACAACCAACCCCTTGTGGCCAAACAAAAAAAAACAAAATTCATTTTTTACGAATATAACACCGTAAAGTCTTCTGAGGTTTTGTAAGTTTTCTGAGGTTCTGTTAGTGTTTTGGAAGACTTCCACGAAGTCTTCTTGTATAGTAGATCTTAAAAAAAATTACAAATTTTATAAAAAAATATTTTGATGTGGAACAAATTGAAATCATGTAATTATAAATATTTGTAAATGATATAAATTAAGATCTAGTAAAATTGAATTGTAACATATATGTGTTTAGTTTTGTGTATATTAATAAAAGTTAATTTTTGTAACATATGTTGTAGTATTGTATGTGTTCCTAGGATTAGATTTTGGAAGCTTAACCTTTTTTTTGAAAATTTAAATTTTGACTTATATTTATTTAGTTTTATGTATATTAAATACTTTTAAAGTGGATTTTAATTTTTATGAAGTGTTTGTTTCTAGTTAGTTATTTTGAGTTTAGAGTTTAGGTGACTTATGTCTTCCAACAAATAATGCACTAGAAGTCTTCTGGACGAATAATAAATTTAGGGTCTAGAAGACTTTTAATTAGTAGACTTTCAAATAAGTCTTCTAGGAGGTCTTCTATTAGAAGACTTACTTGAAAGTCTTCTGAATCAAAAATATTTAATTTTATTAGAATTTTGTCTCCTTATATAAAGATATATTTACACATTCTCTCTATTCCTCTCAAATGACTGCAACTAAAAATATAATGTTTTGCATTATAAAACTTTTCAACCTCTCTCTAATCTCTTTGAACTTAAAAACACCAAACTTTAATCAATTTCTCATTTTTATCTCATGTTTTTCTCACTTATTTATTTTATTTTTACAGGCTTTTCATTACATGTTTCTCTTCTTCCACTCCTTTAAAGGTAAATCTATAAATTATATTTTTTTCATTTGGGAATTTCTTGTTGCTTAAAGCTCTTACATTTTGAAAACTCTTTTGTTGTTTTAAGTTCTTACTTTATTTTGAAGTTTTTCAATATTTTGAAACCATTTGAATGATTTTGGATATGCTAGATCTGAGACAGACTTGGAAGACTTCCGGGTACTAGAAGTACCTTTTTCTCAATCTAAAACTCTCCAACTTCTCTTAAGTCTCCTAGAACTTGAAAACATCAAACTTTATATCAATTTATCATTTTTTGTCTAATGTATTTCTCACTAATTCATCTTGTTTTGCAGGTAGACTTATCTCATCTTCCACTCATTTTCTCTGTTTTGAAGCTCTTTGAACGTTTTTAGATTTGCATATTTTTCAGATCTGAGTTAGACTTTGGAAGATTTTTGGGAAGTCTTCTGACGAGTCTTCGTCCATGTCAAGTGGAGTCCAAGCTTTTGTTTGTGGAAGAATGATATATAATAATTTTGTTGGTCTATTTTGTGATTTGTAGGTATACTCTTTTAATTGTGAATTCTTTTGTAAATTTAAAGAGATATTAATGATTTTTTTTGGTAAATATATTCATGTCTACAATATTATCTTGCCAAAAGTACTTGACATTATTGAAGTTATTGATTCAACTTCAATAACAAAAGACAATAACACAAAATGTTAGTCAAATTTACTACAACTAAGAGAGAAGATTTCTCAAGAAAACTTAGTCAAATTCACAAAATATCAAACATTACATAAGTTCAAACATATAACAGTTTCACTAGAAGTCTTCTGTGAAGTCTTCTCTGAAGACTTCTCAGAAGAATTCTTGGAAGATTTCTCGAAAGACTTCTTGGAATATTTCTCGGAAGACTTAAATTTAAAGCGGGAAATTAAAGTGGGAAATTTAAACGAAAAACTCAAATTTTTGGTGAAAATTGAAATTTCAAATTTCATGAAAGTTAAAAAAAATTATATCTTATGATCTAAGAAGACACATCAAACCATATTACTTGATATTCTTGAAGTTACGTAACACATTTGAAAGTTGAAAAACATATCTTAAAGTTACTTAACTCTTTTTTATAATAGCATTTGAATATTAAATATTTAAAAGATTACAAACATGATTTATATTATTAGTAATAAAGTAGTTATAATATTTGGATGAATATATGTAAAACTATATTTCTAACAAAATAAAATATGATTTCATGATTTGGACGGAAAACCATAATTTTCTGTTTCGGCGAAAATCTGATTTTTTCGTTATAAAGAAAAACCTAATTTTCAGATTTTGACGGGAAAACATGATTTTTTAATTTTGACGAAAATTCGATTTTGCAATTTTGACGAAAAAAATCTATTTTACGGTTTTAGCGGAAAATTATGATTTCCGGCTTTGGAGGAAAACAAGATTTTCATGTTTTGACGAGAAAACGCAAAAAAAAAATTATTTTAGCGGGAAAACACACTTTTTTGGTTTTGTTGCGAAACGCAATTTTAAAGGTTTGGCGGAAAAATGTGATTCTCGATTTCAGCGGGAAACTCGATTTGATGATTTTAACGAGAAAACTTAGGTTTTTGCTGGAAAGGTGTTCTGTAGTTTTGGTGAAACAAGGCATTTTGTGAGAAAATGATTTATTTTTTTTGCTTTTAGCGTGAATATATATTTTGTGGCAAAACATGTTTTTATAGTTTTGGTGGAAAAACTGATTTTCTAGTGTTTGTGGGAAACATGATTTTATGGTTTTAGCGGAAAAACATGATTTTTTTGTTTGCGGTGAAAGAATATGATTTTACGGTTTTGCAAAAAAAAATTAAGGTTTTTGCAAAAAAAAAAGAAATCCAACTTTTTGCTTAAAATATATATTGTATCTAATAATAATTATTAATATAAAATATTTATTTTATATTGTATTGAACGGTATTGAAGTTTTTGGATTTTGAGATACAGATGATGTATCCAAACTTAACACTTTTTTTTACATCTCAAATATCTGGATTTTCTAAATGTTATGCATTTTGCATCCATATGTTATATAAATACTCATAAAATAGTGTTTAAATGAACAACATCTAAATATTTGTTAGATGCAGTATTCAGATGATCCAATATAAAAATGAACATGGCCTAAGTTGTGGACTGGAAAACAACGTTCATCTATGATATATCAAGACTACATAATCTTCCATTTTTATCGATTAAAACAAGAGTTTATACTATAGTCGTCGCACTTAGTCAGTATAATATATTCGAATTTTCCGCTCGAAGGTGTTCTAGTTGTAGTATATAGTAATTTCAAGTGTTTACTTAGTTTAATATTCTCTCATATGATTTCATAATTCAATATCTGATAATTCTATCTATTATAAATGACGAAACATATTAAAGTGTATGAAATATTAACCGTAGGATCTTGCAAAAGATTTGTAATCTAGAAAATATATTATACAAGATTTCCTTTGTTTAAAATTTTATTTAGATGATAACTCTATAAAAAATTCTAGATAACTTCAAAAATTACACCTCAGCCGTCACAAGTCAAAATTATCCAATAAGATCATCGTATAGAAACTCAGAATGTATTTGATATATATATATATATATTTATATGTGTGTGTGTGTGTGTTTTCTTTAAAAATAAATTTAAAATTTGTCACAATTTGTTGTTGTATCCGAATCTATTAATCTTGTTGAAGAAAAGTGTTAAAAGATCCTATTATTTTTTTGGGGTAGCCGAATCTATTAATCTTGTTGAAGAAAAGTATTAAAAAGTCACTCTTATTTTCTTGTACATCTTCATATATATAACAAAAATAGTAAATAAATAATTAAAGAGAAGAAGAAGAGCTCTTTCTTCGTTTCTATCTTCTGCGAAATTTGTTGGTGAGTTCCTCTGTTTTTCTTTTTTGCATTGTACTTTCCTATATCATAATTTCTCAGATGTTTCCTATTCTTTCTTTTGTACCTATATTTAAGAGATTTTTATCTTTTTGTTCGCTTGGTGTCATAGATGTGTATTAAGACTCTGATCGTAACTTAAAAGATTATGGGGTTGATTGGAAAAGGCTGTAGCTTTATGTTTTTTTGTTCTAGAAATTAGGCTGTAAGTTTTTTGGCTGTGGCTTTATTTTTTTGCTGTAGATTTTTTTTTCAAAGGCAATCGAAAGCACTAAATAAAAGCTCTAGAAAAATTGATTTCCAAAACTAACATATTTCCTTTTTTAAGATTTTTGTTGTAGCTTCATTTTTAAGATCTAGAGCATAATTGCTTTATAAAAATGGCTTTAGAAAGAAAAATGGCTTTCTACAGCATCTGGAGCACTTGCCAATCATCCCCTATGTCTGTAGCTTCTGAAACCACGGCCCTTTTTGTGCAGATTCCATCTGTATCCTCAGCTTTACCTACGAAGATCATGGAGAAGGAGAAATCAGACAACTCTGAGATGTTCCAGGGTAACGCAGAAAAGAAACCTGCTTGGAACAGTCTCTCTAATGGAGACTCTGGGAACAAGCCAGTCATGGTAGCTTCGTCATCGTGGCCATCGCTTTCCGAGGCGGCCAAAGCAGCTCTTTGTTTGAACATGTCTTCCTCTGATGGATCATCATCATCCTCTGTCTCTTTTTTCTCCCAGGTTTGTTACAATTGAGATTTTGTTTGATTTCTGATGGCTTTTAAATCTGATTTTATTGGATTGCTTTTGCCAAAGATTGGTGATTATACTTTAGCTTGATGATAGCCTATACTAAAACACAGTATTTGATTATCTAGTAGGAATAATATTTTCAATTTTAGTTGGAAGAGTGTAGAGTTAATTTAATATGATTTGCACTTGGGATAGGGCCAAGGGGTTTCAAAAAAAAAAAAAAATTTGATTTGTGTAAACCTTTGATATAGAATAGATACAGTGATTTGCAAGTTTATCTCTCATATTGTTAAATTTGGAATATGTATTTTAATGTTATGATTTAGTAATGCAGCTTATGTGTCTTTGATTTCAGGAGAGTAGTACTTTTGCTGAACTAGAACGAATGGAACAAACATTAACTGATGCGTTTAGCATAATTAACCAACGCACGGTTTCTCAAGCCTCAGGTTGTCCCTTACCACACACTTCTCCTAGCAGTC
This sequence comes from Moricandia moricandioides, assembly GCA_905132885.1. Taxonomy (NCBI): domain Eukaryota; kingdom Viridiplantae; phylum Streptophyta; class Magnoliopsida; order Brassicales; family Brassicaceae; genus Moricandia; species Moricandia moricandioides. The sequence goes on from CAJHQQ010002607.1 coordinate 57,462, forward strand.
ATAACAAACGGAACGTGTTTGCATCACAGTCCCATGACAGTACCCAAAACCAACATCAACAGAATTCATACAAGAACCAAAATGTTAGCAGCTATCACGGAGGCAGACACAATCAGGAACATGTGAATCTTCCAAGAAACTTTCATGGTCTAGGCGGATTTTCACAACCACCAAGAGTAGCATTTGTAAAACCATCACCACCGCCACATGTGGCATCATCCTATGCTCACTATATCCCAGCTCAACCATATTTTTATCCTAGTGAGTTAACTCAAAACTGAAATATCGATTTTTGTATTTTTACTTTTGCGAGTTTTTTTTTCTAATGCATATGTTTCACTTCTTAGACTTTCCACCACCAATGATGTATCATCCTCCTCATCGCGTGCCCTTCATGGAGCCTCCTCCTGTCTTGTTTCCATCTCAAAATCCTGACCGCATGCCCTCCATCGAGCCTCCTCCGGTCTTGGCCCCATCTCAACAAAAAGCTCCCCTTAAAACTAAGATACCTAATCAAGTTCAAAAAGTTCCTCTTAAAACCAAGATACTGAATCAAGTTCAATACTATTTGAGGTAGTACATTCTTTTTTCTCACTTCAATACCTATTAATTGTGTTGTTTACTACTGTAGTTTAACTTCCTTTTTTTTTTTTATCTTTATCATAGCGAGGATAATTTATCAAACGATGTTTACCTTCGCAAGCGCATGAATGATGAAGGCTTTGTTCATATAGAGTTGATCGCTGGTTTCAATAAGGTGAAGTTCTTATATTAGTCATGTTTTTTTTCCGTTAATATTTTTCTATATTCATATAAAATCGATTGTTTATATCTGAAATTTTTCTATATTCATATAAAATCGATTGTTTATATTTCAGATACTCTTTATTTCATTTTCTATGCTTTATAACTTATCAGTTTTGTTTCTTTGTATTTGTATCTTTATCAGCTTAAAGAACTAACAAGTAATATCCAGCTTATATTGGATTCTCTACAGGGTTCTGATATTGTTGAAGTGAAGGTATTTCTTTTAACTATGACTTTTGATTGTCTCAATGATCTATTTTCCTTTGGTATGTTGGAATAATGAAAACATTTTATTGTGCTTTTGTTGAAACTGAAAAATCCCTATACATTATTTTTGTTCAATGTTTTTTTGTGATTTTATTTAGTTTCAGTTTAACTACAAAAATTTGTTTTGTATTTTTAACAGGACTATGAAATAAGAAACCGGACGGAGTGGAGAAAATACGTAATGCCCCTCGACTGGCGGGTTACCTTTTATCCGAGTCCAGAATATGCAGTGCCTAACAACCATCAAAACATGGTTAATGGGGTATAGAACCTTGGTTAAGAAGCAAAATAATATCATGTCTTAACCAAAAAAAGAGTGTTTTAGAAAATTAAAGTTTGATAACTCATGTTTGCAGATTTCTTTTGATGTTTTACTTAAATCTGGATTAACAGCTGTAGCCTTTCTTTTACTCATGGGGATGATGTAATATATTCATCTAACTTAGTTTTAATTACGATTTATTTTCGGAACTGATTAATTTTCTTTCATTGTTTCCTTATTCAGTCATATTCTTTACTTCTTTTTTCAAATACATATAATTTGTTTCTAAAAGCAATTCTTCAATTAGCTCAAAATAAATTTTAACTTGTTGAAATAGTCACGTGGGTTCAATCGACTTGCACAAGTCTTTTGACCGCTCACGCTTATAATCCTTTAGTATTTTGTTTCTCCTTGCCTGGCTGTACAAAACCTCTCTGCTAAAAGCTCTCTCCGTGTGTTATTCGGCTAAACCAATACCAACACCTGTGGGAAAAAAAACTAGACTTAAAAATCTATAAATTGGAAATTTTCCATTGCGGTTCTTCAGCAAATAACTCAATATCTCTTATTGTATACGGTCGTTTTTTCTCTCTCCAATACTTCCCTTTAGTTGTCTCCACATTAAATCTTCTTTTATTTTTCACGCCTTGGAAAACACTTCACCCGACTCCACGTCATATGTTTTCTCTGTGTTGTAATTCATGTCGCACTTCATAAAATACTTCAGCTTTGCTCTAATCATACATCATCAATCTCCCTCCTTTTCAATTTGTACTCTTCACAAGTACCTGAGATGAAGAAAACCAATCCAAACACACATAAACATCCAAATACTCATAGGATCAGCACAGCCAAACATATTTAAATTATCCTTAAAAAATCAAGTATTTAGAACATCTTTATAAAAAAGACAGCACACATAACTACTCCCTATAGACCGAACTTATCTAAAACTAGGATAAAACAAGATTGCAACAAAAAAATACAATTACAAAAGTACATTATCAGAAAACATAAACAAAGTTGTTCCCCCACAAGATTAAACCTTCATCTCAATCCTCTTATTCTCCCCAGGTTTATGAGAACATGAGTTAAAAAATCAAATATCAGAGCATATTCAATCAGAAAAGGGAATTGAAACACTAACATGCATCTGATCGAATGAGGTCTTGAATAATGTCAGTCAGCATTTATAGAATCTTGGTTGTGTCATGAAGCGTGTCTGGCAGCTCTTCTTGAGGATTAGTACTTGAGGAACCTGAATGTACCCGATCTAGCACTTCAACTAGAGGCTGGTAGAGCTGGTGGAGGAGGACAAGTGAATCCAAGAAGAAATTATGCAATATAATACCTCTTTGGCTTTCCCTTAGCTTTAATCTTGAGACGCTAATAATTTTCACCAACCCACTATCTTTCTTGTACCGGATTGGATGAACCTGCTTCTCCCATGTTCTGGGACGCGGTTGATCTTGTTTATGAAGAATCCCCAATATCATTAGAGGAAATATCAACCAGCGTGAATCATTCTTTTGAAGTACTCTCAGATGCATGATATGCTTATACATCAACAACATCATATCAACTTGAATTCCATGAGCCATCTTGTAAATCAACCTTTCCCCATCCACTGAGACATGCATCTTGTGTGCAGATGAAATCCAATTAAGAGCATAAATGATCATGAGGCCCCATACTGAGGAGAAGGATCAGTTGTGTTAAAGTTTTTCCCAATCCTTCTTAGTACCTTCAGTGAGAAAGTCGACCAGATCAGTAACCGGCACCGAATCCATCTTTTTCTCCTCATGTTCTTCTTCTCAAGTGAGTGAGGGAATCCCAAGGTACTCATTGATAATGGATGGAGAAAAATGATATAGGTTCCCTCTAATAAGAAATTCCACTGTGTCATCAGCTGTTTCAACCTTTGGGGTCGACTTGATTTAGTAATATATGGTATTTTTGACATCTTGCATATATGTTTTCCAATTTGTTTACAAGTCTTTATCGAGTCTTTCTAGTCCTTTTTGAGTCATTATAGATCTGAATTTGCATTGGATGGAAGATAGATCACTTAGAGTAAAAGAGGCGGAAAAGAGTGCAATTTGGAGAGTTTCATGCGAAGCAGCCAAACGGAGTATCCGGGTGATTTATCCTTAGTAGAGCACCCGAGTGCATGCTCTTGTGGCAGAGAATTTTAAGGAAAGTTCTAATATTTCGGGATTTTACATAGGGCTTCCTCCTTTACTCTTCGGCCGCCACAAACCTGCAAAAATATATTTTCTCATTATTCTTATCAGACTACGCCACTTTTTAAAGAGATTTTTGAGAGAGAAAACCCGTAACCTTGTTAAGGAAGAAGAATCTCTACATCCTTTGGAGAAGATTTCTAAACCCTCTTTAATTATTATTATTGATTCACACATGTTTTCTTCATCTATTATCTCTTTGTTTTCTCTGTTCATGGCTGAGTAGTTGATTTGCTTAGTGTAGGGTGTTAGGAGATCATAGATTCATGAGTTAAACACAAATAAGATTGGTGTTTTTATTGTCTCCATTCATTGTTAAACTTAAAGCTTGCATTAAACTAATTACTTAGTACATGACTCTAGGTTTAATTTATTCACGAAAAATGTTTTAGGTTGCTAAAAATAACATGAATGGGTGATTT
>CAJHQQ010002608.1:0-61449 GCA_905132885.1 Moricandia moricandioides
AGGGCAGGCTGGCTGGGACAGGCTGGGCCACGTCCAGAATTGGTGTAGAAAGTGACTGGAGAAGAGGCACACACAGCTTGGTGTGATAGTGACAGGTCAGTCCTTCTTCTTATGCACCACTTGCTCTCTTTCTTGTCTAAAATCAGACCAGCTAGTTCCAATTGCATTCAAACTGAATTGCCTTCACTTCTGGAGCATTAGCCAGTCCATTAATGTCTTCCCCACTCATTCCTTGCCTTGCAAGTCAAGTTTGGTTAGCTTTGGATGAATAGTAGACAGATTCAAATCTTCTCACTTTGCTGTCCTAGTTTGAACCTTAATCCAGCTTGCTCGTCTTCTCTATCTTTTATTATTCCAACACTCCCCCTCAAGCTTGACCATAGGAGATCCTTGGACAAGCTTGGAACCTTGAAGAAGCTCCCTCATTAAAAACCTTGGCCAGAACCCATCCTTGAGGCTCAAAAACCAACCTAGGATAGAAGAGTATGAGTCGGCCAAAGCGCCTACGCAAGAATGTAACATAGTGAGCCTAGGAACTTAACAGATATTAATTTACATGGATGGGATCCTGTAGCTCTGGATCGGCGATGGCCTAACTGTGTGAGAATGCAAGCGTGACTCAACCATCACTTGACACGCACACCACACCTATCGACTGTCTAGACCCCGGTTGTGTCTCCACCTCTCTTCTGACTACTCGCCATCATTGATACGGTAAGGATGGACCGCTCTTGCTCAATTCGAGTCTCAAGTAATGTACACTTCGAGGGTACAAATGATCCCACAGCAGTGCACTTCGAGTTCTCACATGAGTAATGCACTAATCACAATAATCTCAATAACATTTTAATCAATAAGAACACACATTGAATGTTTTGAGATGAGTTAATGTGCTATATACCTTTATCATCATTCATCGATAGGCGAGCTGAACGCTTCACTTTGAGTCCCCACTTGGTAGACATCTCTCAGATCATAGGAGGCTCTCACACTCCCCCTCAAGCTTGGAACCGAGAATAGTGAAGTCCAAGCTTGCCAAGGTTGCAACTGAGTTGCATGAGTAGCTTCTTTGATCCGGCTGGTGAGGAATGATGCAAGAGTGAACTCCACTCTTGCCAAGAGACAATGGACGACTTGGATCCTCAGGATATTGCACACCAATACCCCTCCTCAAGCTTGATCCAGAGAAATAGGTGAAGACCAAGCTTGGAACTGTGCAGTACTGAGCTTGAACCAGGAGCACAACAGTTCCACACCTGCGCTTAAGCCAACTGATCCACCTTTGATCTCTGCTCCATTGCCTTTGACCACCGGTCTCCTCATGACTTAGGTGATGGTCTTCCTTGTGTGTCTCATGAACCAGGAGCTCAACACCCAACAGCTCTGCGCTTAATTCAACCGTTCTACCACACAAGCTACTCTCTCAATGGTCAGGAACCTATACATCATGTGTAGCTCTGAACTTCATGGGCAATGTCTTCTTCTTTTCTTGGATTGTGGTGGACAGAGAGCACCTCTTGTGTACCTGAAACATCACTCAAACTCCAGCAAGAATTTAGACCACACAGTATGACCAGACCTTATAACTCACCAAGTCTGATCCATCATGTTAAACAAGATGCAAAGGACTGAATCTAAACAACTCATTCAGTTCAAATCCAAGCAACCAACTCTCTAAATGCACATGTATTGATAACTCATCAATTAACAAGGTATTTACGGCAAATTTTAATGACCATTTAAGCAACACTATGATTAAATGTCAAAAACAGGACTAGATAACTCATCTAATCACCTTAACCACGATTTAAGAATGCATCACAGGACCAGGAACAACCTATGGATGCACAAACAAGACATAGAGCCAACATATAGATGCATTTACATGACAGAAACTCTCCTCAGACCTCTAGCAATGCCACAAGACTCAAACCAGGTTCTAGACAACTCGCCTAGACAATTCTGAACACAAACAATTTATCTAAAGCAATAACTAGTCATGACCATGCTAGCAAGCTTAGAACAATTCAAAACAGAACCACACAACACAGTTGTATTATGGGACAGAAACTAGGTTCAACAACTCTAGCACTTGAACCTGTCCCAATGAATCCAAGAAACACATTCACAAATACATTAAAACTAAACTAGGACATGTAACTAGACATAACGCATCCTTAGTAAACTCCTAGACACAGACCACACCACAACCAGAAAAAAGATCTTAAAGCAGGGATTGATTAAGTATACGTGGGCACAGACAACGTAGGTGTTCGAACAACTCTATGCAACTTTAAACGCTGTCCCTAGATACCCTAAGACACACCACTCAGAACCATCAAGCCAGACATAAATGACGACAATGCTGGTTACTCAACGATAAGAGGTTAGTCTTACACCAACGGAACCTGACTCTGGTTCCTTGAACCTCCACAGCGCACAGTGGTTCACGCTGAAGCTTGGCAGATTGTGAGGTTCTGGTCGCGTGCGAGCCCAAGCTCCGGAGTGCGCGGTTGAGTGTGCTTCTCAAACCTGAACCTCTCATGCTGCAGACCTCTCCTTTTCTCTCCTGTTCTTACCAGGACTGCCACCTTCATGCGAACGATAGTGTAGAGCACCGTCCATCTTGAAAAGAACATCAGATTGACGTGTCACAGATGTTTGTTTGGAGTTTCAGTTGCTCACTAACAGCTCCAAAACATTTTGCTTCCAAGAGATCTCTTCAGGATGGACAGGAGGCACGAGGATAGACCCTGGAGAGTCTTCTGTACAACGCCATTGTTGCAGTCTTCTCGCTCTGGAAAGAGACTGAACAAGCATCTAGACAGAAATCTCCAATTGTTCTTAAAACAGCCATGAGGAGTGAGGCTTGTTGTCTGATTTGCGAAGCTTTTGAGTTTCAGGAGCTTGGGAGCTACTGAATACCATCGTAGAATAGACAGATTATGGGTGTGGAGTGATGTAGAAACAGAGATTAGAATGATGTAAGAGAAAGATACTCAGAGAGACAAGTGAGATTTAAAAGATGCAATTCTAGAAGTTTGGGAGGAATAAGAGAGATTTAGGGAGGGTATTGAGATTATTGTGAGAGATTTCGGTGTAAGAGAGTAAGTAACCCAGAGAATAGAGAGATTAATTGAGGACAGGAGAGATGGTGAAGAAGAAAGGGAACTTCCCCACTTTCAGCTTAATTTGTTTTGATTAAAGAGAGGCTAATATATAGCCAACTTACACAACAAACTAGCTAATAAACAATTACTTGTGGAGGGAAGTGGAATAAACCAATAATATTGTGGGGAAATTCCAGAAGGGGCAGGCTTGGCTGGGACAGGCTGGCGCACGTCCAGAATGGATTGAGAAACGCTGACTGGGAGGACAGACAGAGTCACACACAGCTGGTGTGATAGTGACAGGTCAGCTCCTTCTTCTTATGCACCACCTGCTCTCTTTTCTGTCTAAAATCAGACCGAGCTAGGTATTCCAATTGCAATTCAAACTGAATTACCTTGATTTAACCGTGTAACCTAAACTCATTTCAATCTAAGGAAACAAGTTTCCCTTCACTCTCTTTCTTAGTTTCGAGTATCTCTCTCTCTCTCTCTCGAGTTTACTTCCTTTCTCTCTGGTTCTTCACTCTGTTCTTCATTTTCTTACAACAAGGAGATTGTTGTGTGTGATGAAGTGAAGTGGATCCAGGAGGATAACCTGGTGATGTCCATCCTTCAAAGTTCTCTAGATCCATCAATCCTAGAGGCTTACAGCTACTGTGAGAAGGCAAAGGATCTGTGGGATACACTCCAGAAGGTATATGGAAACATCTCAAACCTTACTCGTGTGTTTGAGATCAAGCGAGCCATAAACAACTTGGCACAGGAAGATATGGAGTTCACAAATGATGTGATCATGGAAAGCACCAAGCATGCAACCTTTAAGAGTGCATATGATGTGATCATGGACCGGATCACTAAGGAGGACAAGGAGGGTCTAGATGAGCCACATGAAGCCACAATGCATCAACCACTTGGTGAGGATGCTCTAGCCATTCCTGAAGGTCCCATGACTCGTTCCAGAGTCAAAAAGCTTAAGGAGAATGTTGTTGGATTACTCACTTCACATCCACAACAACAAAGTCTTGGACAAGGTCTGATCCGAGATGTCTTGATCACCATTCGAGCCATCTCTACATCAAGCTGAGTTAGTGTCTAGGCAAGACATGGGGTGTGTGCTCTTTTCCTTGCTTTTGGTTTTGTCCCACGAGGTTTTCCAGGAGGGAGGTTTTTAACGAGGCCACAACTTGTCTACACATCACCTAAGTGCTATTCTCGGTCCAAGACTACATGAAGTTCCATTTTTATTTCATTCTAAACTTATGTTAAACTTAGACTATAGTTTTATTTCTTTCCTTTTTTTTTTTTTTTTCGAAACCCTAGAGGATTTGTCTCTGGTTTCTTATTTAAAGGGTTCTCTACACCCTTTTGTAATCATCCAATCTTTTCTATACAAGTTTATTCATCTTTGCGGCTCCCTCTCTCTCTAAAAGAAGTGTGCCGAGTCTGGTGTGTCATATCCAGAGCCTAAGGGTGTCTAGTTTGGTGTGTAATATCCAAACCATTCATCTAGGAGTATCAAGAGATCATCCATCCCTCTTGTGTCACCATCCAATCCACACGCCTTGAAGGACTTGAGTCTTTGGATTCGTTCTTGCAAGGATTATCCATTCCCATCAACCAAAGAGCATCCTAGGGACGCATCAAGTGGTATCAGAGCAACTTTGGTTGGGAAGTACTCGCTATCCTTTGTATTCTCTTATTTCTTTTTGTTTGTCTCATCTGTGTATCATCTATATCAATCTATATCATCTTGAATAAGCATTAGAACTCTTTGTTTAGGGGCTGCTCGTGACTGCATAAGTGTTTAGACAAGAAATTTTAGACTTTCCTTTTTTGGTTTCATGCGAAAACCCTAGAGAGATAAAAACCCTAGCCGCATGTACCTTGTTGTCGATCACTTTGTGCATTAGTTTAGCTTGTCTATCACCTTGAACACGAGCATATTGAGGCTATTAGGGTGCTAGAAAACCTTAGGAGTGATTAGGAAAAAGCTTAGAAGTGTTTCCTTTTTGCTTGAAATCTTTTTCCTTTTTGCCAGTCGATTTCCTTTTCACTTTTGTCTTGCATTGTAAGCTTGTTTGCTTTTCCTTTTTGCTTGTTTTCTTTTTCCTTTTTGCTTGTCTTGTTCCCTAGAAACCTTTTACTGGTTATTTTGGTTACCTTTGCGTGCAGGAAACATGGAAGCCGAGTCTGAAGAAGAAGCTTCACTCGCCAGGAAGGACAAGTGATGTGATCCTGGAAAGCACCAAAGAATGGAAGCATGAACCTGAAGAGCTTGTAGCTGAGGATGCAACATTTAAGAGTGCATTTGATGTGATCATGGACCGGATCACTAAGGAGAACAAGGAGAGTCTAGATGAGCCACATGAAGCCACATTGCACCAACAACTTGGTGATGATGCTCTAGCCATTCCTGAAGGTCCCATGACTCGTTCCAGAGTCAAGAAGCTTAAAGAATGTTGTTGGATTACTCACTTCACATCCACAACAACAAAGTCTTGGACAAGGTCTCTGATCCGAGATGTCTTGATCACCATTCAAGCCATCTCTACATCAAGCTGAGTTAGTGTCTAGGCAAGACATGGGGTGCGTGCTCTTTTCCTTGCTTTTGGTTTTGTCCCACGAGGTTTTCCAGGAGGAAGGTTTTTAACGAGGCCACAACTTGTCTACACATCACCTAAGTCCTATCTCGGTCCAAGACTATAGAAGTTTACATTTTTATTTCATTCCATTTAAAAGCTTATGTTAAACTCTAAGTTTCCTTTTCTTGATCATTGTCGAAACCCTAGAGGATTTGTCTCTGGTTTCTTATTTAAAGGGTTCTCTACACCCTCTTGTAATCATCCAGCTTTTTAATATCAAGTTATCTTTTCTCCTTGACGGCTCTCTCTCTAGAAAGGTGTCGAGTTTCTGGTGTGTAGTATCCAGAGTCTAAGGGTGTCTAATTTGGTGTGTCATATCCAAGTTATTCATCTAGGAGTATCAAGAGATCATCCATCCCTCTTGTGTCACCATTCAATCCACACGCCTTGAAGGACTTGAGTCTCTGATTCGTTCTTGCAAGGATCTATCCATTCCCATCAACCAAAGAGCATCCTAGGGACGCATGGAGGATATGTCGGCTCAACTTAACCAAAACATGGTAGCAACCATGACCAAGATGATGAGGACCAGCCTCAGTGACATCAGAAGAGAGTTGAGAGAAGACATCAGGAGAGCTACTAGTCACTTACCAAACCAAGAGACTAGGAGAGAAGAGAGACCACAAGCCGCACATCAAGCAAATCGCCAAACAACTCGCCAAGAGCATGATGGTTATGAGGAGACTGATGACGAGTATGATCACCTCAGCTCATCCTCAAGAAGACCTAGGCGTGCCTAAGAGAGAAGAGTGAACCAAGGAGATGATCTTGCTGGTTTGAAGATCAAGATACCCCCATTCCATGACAAAGCTGAGTGGGAGAAGAAGATTGAAAGCCTTGATGGAAAGGAACCAGTCTCTAAGCCATCTAAAGAAGATAAACAATTCTGTTTATTCAGTGAAAAGGTTAAGGAGGCATTGTTACAAGTAATGATGGGTGTGGAGAAGCAAATCAAACGGACCAACACAGCACGTCCATCCATTGAAACACAACATCAAGAACCAGAACCAGTTGCGCCTATCCAAGAAGATCAAGACCAAGTAACCTCACATATCTTTCATAAAGAAGAGCAGCATGTTCAGAACGTCATGGTCCCTTTAACACAACACATGGTAGCAGAGAAGACACCCAGGGAACCTCAAAGAGCTCATAGAATGAATCAACTAGTTGTCTTTGATCCATATGATTTCCAAAGGACCTTCTTAGGTACTTTTCTGTTCACTCCTTTTGTTTGGTACAAGAAAAGAGAAGTGGAACTATCAAGACACAACTTGGATATGAGACATGTTGTATTTGAGCCTGGAGGAGAGGTCTGGAATCAGAAGAACAAGATCAAACAGGTTAAGAAGAGTTCAGCTGCACCAACATTTGATTTTGTAGATTTCTCATCCTTTGAAGATAAGGGGTTGCACGTCTCAGCTCAGCAAGAGTTTCACTATGAAAACAACTGGAGAATGAAGCCAAATCAGTCACGGATCCAACAAACCAGACAACGCAGAAAATGGCCTCCTGATCATCAAGATATTGCTAGTTTTGCAAAACATGCCGGTTTGGATCTTTTCCAAGAGGAGCTTATGTCTGATTGTGCTGGAAGGTCACAGACCTACTCGTGGAGACCTGGAGAATATTTCCACAAGATTAACACCCTTGGAGAGTGCTCTGTTCGTGCTAGAACAAGTTGGGGTCATAAGGAGTTTGAAGTTGATCAAAAGGACTTGCATCTTGACCATATCAAGATATGGAAGCCACCAGATATGCAGCAACTTCAGTACCAATGCAAAGATTATCAAAATGTAATTGGAGATGAAGAAGTCACTAGAGTCAATGGTGAAGTGATTACTGGAGCAGGAGAAGAACTCATGTTTCCTTCTCAAATCAAAGAGAAACCACCAGAGGAACTTAGTCTACAACAATCTCCAAGGAAACCAACCCGGGGTAACTATCTAAACTCAAAGAAAAACATGAAGCCTGATTTGCTTGCTGTGGATACAGGTCAAACTGTTTTGAGATCTACCATTTTCGAAAAGAGAAGCTATAATAATGATCAGAGTATCAAGAATGGGTTGTTGGCTAAGTTGATGACGCAACAATCAAACCTTGGAAACTGTCTAGCCGTCAGCTTTGACATAGGGACAGTCCGAGGGTCATATCTCAACAACCACAAGGAGTTAACCATCAAACTCGACTGCCATGGAAACTTAACTCATCAGGGGCTCACGTAGAATTGGAATCAAGTCAAAACCTTCTCATATGAAAGAGTTATGGGTTCTACAAATCGGGTGATCCTGTATTGGCTATCTTTGAACTTTTCTAAGTTTAAAACATCTCAATCCTATATATGGCGACCAGGTGAGCATGCTAAGGTAAGTGATCATGTTTTCAATGTTAACTTGAAGAAATGAAATGGAGCCAAAGGATGAGTTTGGGTGAAGTTTGGGTCCCGTGCAAAGTTAGGGCAAGACCTCCGGAGACTGTCTAAGAAGGCTTTAGGAGTGTTTAAAGATGTGCAAAGCTAGGGTCAAGTCCAGGAGGGACTTAGACACCATTTAGAGACATTTGGGAGGAGATGGTCGACCGTGCAAAAATAGGGCGAACCGTACGGACTTGTACGGACCGTGCAAAAATAGGGCGACCCAAAGAAGTTTCCATTTGGCCTTTAAAGATGGTTGGGGAGTTTGTGCAAAGCTAGGGCGAGTGGTACGGACAGGAGTGTTAGAAAATGAAGAACAGAGTGAAGAACCAGAGAAAAAGAAAGTAAACTCGAGAGAGAGAGAGAGAGATACTCGAAACTAAGAAAGAGAGTGAAGGGAAACTTATTTCCTTGAATTGAAGTGTGGCTCGGTTACATGCTTAAGTAGGCAAGTTGCCTATACAGAGAATGAATAAAATAAGCTTGCCTAAGTACAAAAGAAAGAATAAACTAAAGGACTCTGCTCGAGGGAGGTGGTCTGATCAAGGCATGAAAGTGACATGTCCTCAACGGTTCAACCCTTAAGAGGAACATGTGATCTTTCTATTTGAATCCACTCTTCTTGCCTCTAAAATATCTCCAACGGTCTCTTCTCTCTTCTGGCAAGAACCGAGGGCGAGTTTGAACTTGCCTTGCCTCCTAAGACACGTTAGGTTGAGCTGAGGTGCCTTATGAGTCAAGTATTGTACGGACATACTTGTAACTCAAGCAAGTTCAACTCTGCTTCTTCTTCACTTGCATCCGGATTCTTTCTTCCTCTTATTTGATTATATACTTTGTCAATACTCCCCCTCAAGCTTAGCCATACAGCATGGTTAAGCTTGGAAACCATGAACACATCCCTCATTAAAACCTTTGTGTGTAAAACCCACTGGGATAAAACCACACAAGGAAAAAGAGTAGATGTTTCATGGCTGAGGGGATCATGATCTGGATAGATCTATGAGTCCCAACCTTGGATGTATGAACTCACAGACTTTGGTGCTTGCCCCCTTGGTAAAGATGTCTGCTAGTTGATCTTCACTTCTGGTATAGCAAGGTAGAATGATCTTCTGCTCCACAGCTTGCCTCACTTTATGACAATCCACTTCAATGTGCTTGGTTCTTTCATGGAACACCGAGTTTGAAGCTATGTGTATGGCCGCCTGATTATCACAATGCATAGTGATAGGAGTAGTGGTTTCAATGCCCAAGTCTAGAAGTAGATTCCTGATCCAGATGAGCTCACTTCTCAGCTTCCTCATTGCCCTATATTCTGCCTCAGCACTTGAACATGACACCACCTTTTGTTTCTTGCTCTTCCAAGTTACTAAGTTGCCTCCAATGAATGTGCAATAGCCTGATGTGGACCTTCTATCTATTCTATCTGAAAGTTTTCAGAGTTCAAGTGCTTGAGTGATGTAGAATAGAAATGAAGATGATGCGGATGAGACTTGATGAGAATGGTGAAGGAGACTGATGAAAATAGTGTAGATTCGTGAGAGATTTAAGAGAATAGAGAGACTATATGAGAGATTAAGAGACTAAGGAACCAGAGACTTGAGTATAGAGAGTATAAGAGATTAAGAGATTATGAAGAGGAGAAAACTCTCAACTTGTTATTCATACTCGACATACAAGGGCTTAAATAGATAAAATGAGCTACACAAGGGTTTCCTAATAATCAAAGTAAGCATGTGGAGTCAAGGGAAGGAGGAGCCTCGGTTTGAATTGAATGGACCAGAGGCTATACACGTTTTGGACAGCCTGGCTTGCCAAAGGAGTAACTTGGACGAGAATCAGCCACCAAGGCTTATGAACCTTTCCAGTGATCAGTCCAGGTTCAGTTCCCTTCCTTTCCAGTCTGGATAAGCCTAAACCTTATCCATAAACGGTCAGCACAAGCAGCATCTCGCCGGATCCTCCAAAGATGCCATTTGATCCTTTCTTCTTCCCTTGAGGCCAACAATGGTTCTTCATGACTTGGGAAGCAAGGTTCTGCCATGGGAGTGTACGGATTAGGGTTTGGTCCGTACACTTCTTGCCCTATTTTTGCACAAACCCAAAATGTTCCCAAATGGTCGAGTGTGAAGTTTCTTGGTCGATCTCGTCCGTACGGTCCGTACGGCCGTACGGTACGGCCGCCCTAGCTTTGCACATCGACCATTTGCCTCCAAACTTCTCCCAAGTCTTCTTCCTTCATTATAAACCTCTCTTGAACCTTGTTCTAGCTCTGCATAAGCTTCTGGACCCTCCTTAGATCTTGATCAGTCTCTAAATGGGTTTTGCCCAAGCTTTGCACATAAACCTTTAGTGAGTTGTTTTCTCACTTCAGGTTAACACTCCCCCTCAAGCTTGACTCTAGAGATCCTAAGTCAAGCTTGGAACCCTGAAGTCTCTCCTCATTAAAAACCTTACCAAAGAAAACCCTCCTTAGGGATAAAACCTTGATAAGGAAAAGAGTAAGATCCTTCAAGGCCTAGGGATTGGCCATTGAGCCTTTGTGCCTCACAACCAGTGTGGTTTGGACACAAAGAACTCTGGATCGTGGCCCAAACAGATGTAGCAACACTTCACAGCTTGCATACTCATAAAACTCAGCTTGACCTCTTCATAGACCCGGTTTGGGTCTCCCCCTCTCAACTGACTTCACAGCCACCTTAGAGAAGCTAGGAAACGACCATGATCACCTTCAGTGAGGCTCAAGCAGTGGTACCTGATACATTATCCCAAAGGTGCATCAGTACTTATCAACATTTTATTTAGTTTAACCAGAAATAAACTCAAGGCAAAGCACAATAGTTTCAACAAAACCAGTGACACAAGCAACTTAGACATTCTTCTAAATGATGCAAGATATCAATGATGGTTTTAACTAAGGCAAATGCACAAATACTCATTCCATTTAACCTCAGAAATCAACCTCAATTTAATCAAGCATTTTTAAGTATCATTTCAAGACTTTTAAAAAGAAATGATGAATGACTTGAATTATCTTGAGTTCAAGTTACTTCCCTTTTTGTTTGGATGAGGAGTGACTTGTTTGTCACTTGAATCCCTCACACTCAGCCAGTTGCAACCTCTTCATGGCAACACCAACTTGATGGGAGGTTGTGTGGATCTTGTAGCTTCAGTTTCAATCACCTCACAATAGAGGCCGCATTGAACTGAGCTTTCATACACACACAACCAAGACTGCTCTGACCAGTCTCTTTGCATAGACACGCCACTGCCTAGACCCGGTTGAATGATCCTTTGTTGAAGTCCTTGCAAAGGCTTGACAGACCATGGACAATGCATATTAAGACTCCCCCTCAAGCTTAACTCCGAGACTAGGGAAGGAGCTAAGCTTGATAAGTGTATGCAGTTCCATGTCCTTAAACCATCAGTCTTAACTCGACTTGATGTCCTAACCCTTGTGAGTTTTGGCTCTCTTCCTTATACCAGGAACTAATGGTGTTTGAATCACCTTAAGAGCCCTCACAAGGTAGTCTCTCATTGTATGATATCCCACTCTACACTTCTTGTAGGCTTTGGGACTGACATGTCCAAGTGGTATCATACAATGGCATCAATCTCTCATTGCATACTCAATCACACTACACTTCATGTAGTTTTGTGGACTGACACGTCCAGTGATGATATGCAATGGCATTAGACCATTATCTTGTCATCTTAGTTTGGTTTGTCACTGTATCACTTCCTGTGTACCTAACATCACCACAACTCAATGCAAGATTAGACAATCCCATTGGGACCAAACCAAGATCACATATCTGGTTTGATCACCAATGCCTCAACACAGCATTAATCTTGAAACAAGCACAACACAGGAACAAGATTAAGCATTTTAAACTTCTCTAGATGCAATGCAAGCTTGAGACAATGCACTTGCAACTAGGCTAGATTTTTTAAATGCACCATATATGAATGCAACAATCCTAGACATCAACTATATGAATGCACATGATTCAATCCGAATGAACTAACCATTATATGATCAAGTTTAAAACAGCCTAAACAGACAGCAAGAACACAACTAGACAAGATAATGAGCAATAGTTTCACCAAACCAGAGATTCAAGTAGCTTAGACATACTTCTAAATTCTACTTTACCTCTCTGATGGATTAACTAAGCTATTATCAACAAGACACACTACCCTGGATTGAACCTTAACCTAAATGCTTGTGAATGCAAGACAGCTTTAATACTCATGATGCAAGTAGCAGAGACATTCTACCCAATTCTACAACACATTCATGATGATTAGAACTATGGCAGAGCACAAGACAATCCTAAGCAACCATACTGATGCTTTATGCAAAACAGGTTATCAAGAACATGATGAATGATAAGCTATGGCAAAAGCAACTAGTAGGACAATGCAATAAACAAGCCAGGAGATCCTGGGACAAACACATCACTCAATGCACAACCAAATAAAGACACAAGCTCTTATTAAGAGTTTAGGAGGCTTGCTTACAACCCAAGGAATCCGAGCTGATTCCTTGAACCTCCATGGACACGGCTCATCTGAACTTGGCAGGTTTGAGATGTGGGTTCAGTACCCAACATCTCTCCTTGGTGTGCCCATCCCTTTTGCAATGCTCGCACTTAAGACCCCTTCTGTCCTCCTTGTAAACTGCCTTGTTGGACTGAGGAAATGCTTCAGCTTGTGATGCAAGGAGAGGACTCTCCTTTGCTTCAAACAATCCGTGTGACCCTTCCTCCTTTTGGACTTGGGAACACACCTCTTCAAGCGTGGGAAGCTTCTCAGACCTTAGAATATGTTTGATAAGGTCATTGAAGGTAGGACTGAGGGTCAAGAGCAGACCAAACACCTTGTCTTGCTCCCTTCTTTCATTCAACACATCTGGATCAATAGACTGAGGTCTCAGCATCTCTAGTTCAGACCAAAGGGCTCTGAACTTTCCCAGATGCGCAGTGAACTCTTCATTCTCTTGGGACAGGTTGTTGATGGCTCTCTTGATTTCAAAGACTCGGCTAAGGTTAGAGATGTTCCCATAGATCTTGTTTAAAGTTTCCCAAAGCTCTTTAGCACTCTCACAGTATGAATAGGCTTCAAGGATAGATTTTTCTAAGGAGCTTTGAAGTATGGACAAGACCATGAAGTCATCTTGTTGCCACTTCTCTTCCTGGACAGTAAGAGAATCAGTATCACCACTGGATGAACTCTCTTGAGAGGCAACAACTTTGGAGGGTTTTGGAGCATCAGAGATGCAATGACTCCATAACCCTTTTCCACCAAGGGCTGTCTTCACCAGGCGAGACCAGAGAAGGTAGTTGGGACCTTTGAGGATGACTGGAATGACAATGGCTCTGGAAGACTCCATCTTGAGGTCGGTATGAGCTAAACTGTCTTCTTGTTCTTCAAAGGTGTAAACTCTAGATCCGGATGAACTGGATCTTTAAAGTAATGGTCTTTTGAGCTTGTGACTGCTGCGTATGATTCACCAGGAGTTTGAGCAACCTGGCTCTGATACCATGAAAGTTTTCAGAGTTCAAGTGCTTGAGTGATGTAGAATAGAAATGAAGATGATGCGGATGAGACTTGATGAGAATGGTGAAGGAGACTGATGAAAAAAGGTGTAGATTCGTGAGAGATTTAAGAGAATAGAGAGACTATATGAGAGATTAAGAGACTAAGGAACCAGAGACTTGAGTATAGAGAGTATAAGAGATTAAGAGATTATGAAGAGGAGAAAACTCTCAACTTGTTATTCATACTCGACATACAAGGGCTTAAATAGATAAAATGAGCTACACAAGGGTTTCCTAATAATCAAAGTAAGCATGTGGAGTCAAGGGAAGGAGGAGCCTCGGTTTGAATTGAATGGACCAGAGGCTATACACGTTTTGGACAGCCTGGCTTGCCAAAGGAGTAACTTGGACGAGAATCAGCCACCAAGGCTTATGAACCTTTCCAGTGATCAGTCCAGGTTCAGTTCCCTTCCTTTCCAGTCTGGATAAGCCTAAACCTTATCCATAAACGGTCAGCACAAGCAGCATCTCGCCGGATCCTCCAAAGATGCCATTTGATCCTTTCTTCTTCCCTTGAGGCCAACAATGGTTCTTCATGACTTGGGAAGCAAGGTTCTGCCATGGGAGTGTACGGATTAGGGTTTGGTCCGTACACTTCTTGCCCTATTTTTGCACAAACCCAAAATGTTCCCAAATGGTCGAGTGTGAAGTTTCTTGGTCGATCTCGTCCGTACGGTCCGTACGGCCGTACGGTACGGCCGCCCTAGCTTTGCACATCGACCATTTGCCTCCAAACTTCTCCCAAGTCTTCTTCCTTCATTATAAACCTCTCTTGAACCTTGTTCTAGCTCTGCATAAGCTTCTGGACCCTCCTTAGATCTTGATCAGTCTCTAAATGGGTTTTGCCCAAGCTTTGCACATAAACCTTTAGTGAGTTGTTTTCTCACTTCAGGTTAACACTATCACCAGCCCAATCAGCATCACAGTAGCCTACAATCTCTGTGCTCTTATTGTATCCCATCCAGACTCCTTGACCAGGAGCTTCTCTCAAGTACCTTAGGACCCTTTCCACCATGTTCCAATGATGAATCTTAGGAGCTTGCATATGTTGACTGATCTGGTTAACAGCAAAGCAAATGTCTGGCCGTGTGATGGTGAGATAGATCAGCTTCCCAACCATTCTCCTATATAGCTTGGCATCCTCAAATGGCTCATCTTTAAACTCCCCCTCACGCAAGACTTTGTATCCATCTTCTAGTGGGGTTTTGGCCATTCTTCCTCCAAGAGTTCCTGCCTCATTCAACAGATCAAGTGTGTACTTCCTTTGGGATAGATGGAGCCCCTCTTTAGAGCGGCATATCTCAATCCCTAGGAAGTACTTTAACTCTCCCAAATCTTTGATATCAAATGTAGACTTAAGGAAAGACTTAGTAGAGATGATACCTTCCTTGTTGTTTCCAGTGATGATTATATCATCAACATAGATGAGGATGACCACAATCCCTTCTTGGCTTGTGAGGGTGAAGAGTGTATGATCTGCCTCTGACTTCTTGAACCCTCTTCCATTCAAGGTGGTGCTTAGTTTGTGGTACCAAGCTCTAGGAGACTGTTTTAGCCAATAGATTGCCTTCTTGAGTCTTAGGACATTTCCTGGCTTGACTAGATGCTCTAAACCAGGTGGTGGACGCATATAGACTTCATCCTCTAGCTCTCCTTGTAGGAAAGCATTCTTGACATCCATTTGCCAGAGATCCCATTCCATGTTCACTGCTATGGACAATATGATCCTTATTGTGTGTAACTTGGCCACTGGTGCAAAGGTATCATTGTAGTCTTCTCCATATGTTTGAGTGAAACCTCTTGCAACCAATCTGGTCTTCTTCCTTTCTGGTTTACCATTGGCTAGGTACTTAATGGTGAATATCCATCTGCTTGTCACTGCCTTCTTGCCTTTTGGAAGTTCAGATTCGTACCAAGTATCATTGTCTATCATTGCTTTAGTTTCAGCACCAACAGACTCTCTCCACCCATCATCCTCTATTGCTTCTTCATAGGTCCTTGGTATATATTCTTGATCAAGTTGACCCATAAAGACTACATGTTCTTGAGGATAATGCGCCAAAGAACATGTTGCTTGTGTGGGATGAGCAACAGCATTACTATTGAAGTATACTCTGGTGTTGATCCAATTAGCTGGATCCTTTCTCACCCTGGTACTTCTTCTCAATGGTTGGATGTGTTGCTCTGCCTCTATAGCTGGTTCCACTGCCTCTTCTTCTAGATCTTCACTAGACTGTTCAGACTCTGCCTCATGTATTCCAACTTGATCATGCGGTTCTGAATCTCTTTCTGGTGGGTGTTGTTGTGATTCAGACTCACTGCCCCCCTCAGGATCAAGGTGGATATCAACATCAGTGAGTGGAGTAGCCTCAGGAGTGGAATCCATGGTTGGCTCTGGTGTTGGGGAAGCAGGAGATGGTCCACCATTACACTGAGAGTTGGTGACTCCTAAGCTTTCCAAGATAGTCCTCAAGTTGTTTGCTCTATCAGAGGGGCCATGGGAGAGGTCTTTGAGGCTATCCCAATTCTTCTCCTCATAGTACCCTTTTGATTCCACAAACTTAACATCCCTGGAGACTAAGACCTTCCTGGTGTCTGGTGAGTAGCACTTATACCCTTTCTGCGTGTGAGAATAGCCAATGAACATGGCTTTGACACTCTTGGCTTCTAGTTTATTGCGTTGCTCCCCTGGTATTAAGACATAGCAAACACAACCAAACACACGCAAATGATCTATGGGAGGTTTGATTTTGTTTAATACCTGAAAGGGTGAGACATTTTGGAGGACTTTGGTGGGGATTCTATTAATGAGATAGCAAGCTGAGACCACAGCATCACCCCAAAATCTTTTAGGGACATTGGTGTGAAACATCATGCTCCTTGCCACTTCCATAAGATGGCGATTCTTCCTTTCAGCTACTCCATTTTGTTGAGGAGTATATGGGCAGCTTGTTTGGTGGATAATGCCATGCTTAGCTAAGTGATGTTTAAAGGCTTGACTTGTGTATTCTCCACCATTATCAGACCTAAAAATTTTGATCTTAGAATTGAAATGGTTAGATACATAGTTTTGAAAGTTGATAAATGCTTCTAAAACTCTATCTTTAGTTGGTATCAAGGTCAGCCATGTGTATTTCGATTTTTCATCTATGAATGTAACAAAGTACTTGTGGTTTTCTCTAGACACACATGGTGCAGTCCACACATCAGAATGCACTAAATCAAAACACTTCTCATAGATAGTCATAGATTGAGGAAAAACCGACTTGCAATGTTTACCAAGAATACATGCCTCACAACTTTCATTTTTAAGGGAGAGATTAGGTAACATCAATCCTAAGGCACGAGGGTGAGGATGACCTAATCTAGCATGCCATAAAACATCACTAGCTAAAGTAGAAGAGGAAGAATTAAACGCAGAAGCAGAATTCAAAGCAGTATTTAAATGTGATCTAAGCTTGGTGTCTTCAAGTAAATAGAGCTCTCCTTTGCTTACACCTTTGCCCAGCATCTTGCTAGTTTTAATATCCTGAAAGCAAACCTCATTAGGACTAAAAATAACATTGCAATTGAGGTCATTAGTGGCTCTCTTAACAGATAAAAGGTTAGATGTAAACTGAGGCATGTAAAAAGCTTGAGACTCCTTATCAAACAGTTTCAGATTTCCTATGCCCTCAATGGGAACCTGATCCCCATTTGCAATGACAACACTACCTAAGGCCGGTTTGATATCATTAATTAACTTAGCATCTCTAATCATGTGATGAGAGGCTCCTGAATCAATGATCAAAGGTCTAGTAGTGTTTAAAGTATTTTGGACAGAATTTAAAGCATTACTGTTTATGTTACCGGAGTTTGCATTGAGAGCCTTTATGAGGGCTTCAATGTCTGACTTGGTGATAAGAGTGTCACCAGAAGGTGGTTGAGACGTTGCTTGAGAGGTTGACCCCATGACATGAGTTGTGGAGACCATAGCACGTCCATCCTCTCCAATGCGTGCAGCTCCATGGTGTTGGTGTGACTCCTGACCTCTTGCTTCATGGGCTCTAGCTGCTGAGGTGTGTTTGTGATGAGAACCTCCCAAGGATCACTTTGAAATTGGTGAGGGATAATCCTTGACTCCAATGGAACGTGAAACTCCAAAGAAACAAGGCGGTGGATCGAATGGTATGACACAAGAGATGCGGAAGCTCTTGATTTACCGTGGATCGTTAGGTCGCACAGAGGATGCGGAAGGCCTCTGATATTCCAACTCAATGCCCTAGGATATGACACACCTAGACGACAATGAGGTTGACCCCCTGGATATGACGCACCAGGACGGATCGAAAAGTTCCCGAAGGAACAAAACTGAGAAACACTCTCAAGATTCCAAAAATATAACTCACAACTTATTTTATTTCAATGGAGATTACAACTTATTTATAGGAAACTAAACTTGCTCACAAAGCTAGTTATTTAATAGTCTAGGAAATCACAAAACAATGCATGGAGGAGAGAGAAGCTTTCCATGCAATTTATTCTCCAATTTTCGTCACTCTTTTTAGACAGCAAGGAAACCACTTGATTTTGGATCTTCTTGGGCTTGGAACTTGATAAAATTGGGCTGATTTTGATGTATAACCTCTTGGACCATTTTCCTGACCAAAACACAAGCAAAAACCATCACTTTTAGCCCACCTCGTCCACACACACACACCCATAAGCCAAGACTTCTTTCTATTTGTTTCTGTTGCTGATTCAGGTTACATCATCCCCTCCTCCTTTAAAAGGATTTGCCCTTGTATAACCTCTTGGACCATTTTCCTGACCAAAACACAAGCAAAAACCATCACTTTTAGCCCACCTCGTCCACACACACACACCCATAAGCCAAGACTTCTTTCTATTTGTTTCTGTTGCTTATTCAGGTTACATCATCCCCTCCTCCTTTAAAAGGATTTGCCCTCAAATCCGTCATAATGTTTAGAACCTATGGCCATGAGAGTCATCTCACAAGATCACCTTGGTTCACTGCCTTCGGGTTCACACACCTAGCTAAACATTACGAAAGATGAAAGAGCTGTCTCGGTTAAGCTCTAGAAGGGATGATCTATTGGT
Organism: Moricandia moricandioides; assembly: GCA_905132885.1. Lineage (NCBI taxonomy): Eukaryota > Viridiplantae > Streptophyta > Magnoliopsida > Brassicales > Brassicaceae > Moricandia > Moricandia moricandioides. The sequence continues at coordinate 18,866 of CAJHQQ010002608.1, forward strand.
TCCTCGTTGAACTCCCTTCTCTCTCTATTTTTTTTTTTTTTAAGAAGATGGGAAGATGAGAATGATGGATAACAGAAGTGAATACCGCTTTCAGAGTGGCTCTGATACCACTTAATGACTTTTTCCCAAGGATTTCCACTCTGATTTTGGTTGGATCTACTCTGTAACAGATTGAAAGATGGTTTTTGATGGATATTGGCTTGATGGACGAATTAGGGTTTATGGATAGATGGGTTGAAAGGATTTGATCGATTGAAACACTGAGGGTTGCGGAAAAGACCTCAGATTCTTCACTCTCTCTCTCTGGATTTGACACACCAGTCAGATTGAGAGCTTGTTGATTGTTTTGGGTTCACACACCTCCACAATCAAGTTGTTCTAAGAACAAATGAATCACCAAAGAGAAATGAGTTTTTGATAAAAATGATGATTGTCTTTCAAATGAAACAAAACAGAGTTTTTAAAGGAAAATGACAACAATCTCGTGCATGACAGCCTTGGGACTTGTAGTTTCGTGCATGAGCACTTAGGGAAAAGAAATAAGACAAAAACATAAGTAAATTAGTTGTTGTAGAAGACAGCCGAGTAAATGAAGGTGGTTGGGGTGATGATGGTTTGGCCAAGTAACTCTTCTTCACTTTCTTGGTTCAGAACAAGGCAAGTAATCTTCTCAATAAGCTTCTTGGACCTGGATCTCGTGATGGGCCCAACAGATATGACAAATGGATCTTCTTTCTGGTCATTGGACTTCTTTTGGGCTGAGAGAGAAACATCTTCATTTTGGGTCTGGTCCATATCATCTTCTTCATAGTAACTTGGTTCTTGCATCCATTCAGCGTCATCATTAAGTTCATATAAGATTAGCTCATCCTGGATTGCATCATCCCCTCCTCCTTTGAAAGGATTTGTCCTCAAATCCAAGTGATCTGCATGAAAAGGAGCCAAGTCAGAAACATTGAAAGATGAACTCACAGAATACTTATCTTGAAGATCAATCTTGTATGCGTTATTGTTGATTCGCTCAAGCACTTTGAAAGGACCATCTCTTCTTTTCATCAGTTTGGACTTCCTTTCATTTGGAAATCTATCCTTCCTGAGGTATATCCAGACCGAGTCTCCAGGATTAAAGATCAGTTCACGCCTTCCTTTGTTGGCATACTTCTCATACTGCTTTGTCATAGCTTCAATATTCTCCTTAACCTGTTTATGCAAAGACACAACAAACTCGGCCTTCTGTTTGCCATCAAGGTTAGCTTGTTCTTTCAAAGGCAAAGACAACATATCCAAAGGAGTCAAAGGACTAAATCCATAAACAATCTGAAATGGAGAAAATTTAGTAGCCCTATGAACAGAATGGTTGTATGCAAATTCAACATGAGGCAAACAATCTTCCCAAGTCTTAAGATTCTTTTTAATGATTGCTCGCAAGAGAGTAGAGAGAGATCTATTAACTACTTCAGTTTGTCCATCAGTCTGAGGATGGCAAGTAGTAGAAAACATCAGTTTGGTTCCAAGTTTTGCCCACAAAGTTTTCCAGAAATGACTCAAAAACTTAGTATCCCTATCAGACACAAATGATCTAGGCATTCCATGTAAACGAACTACTTCTTTAAAGAACAAGTCAGCAATCAAAGAAGCATCATCAGTTTTGTGGCAAGGAATGAAATGAGCCATTTTAGAAAATCTATCTACCACAACAAAGATAGAATCTCTTCCTTTCCTAGTTCTAGGCAGTCCAAGAACAAAATCCATTGAGATATCTACCCAGGGTGCTGATGGAATAGGCAGAGGCATATACATACCTTTGGTTTGGTTTGTTGCTTTGGCTTGCTTGCAAGTAGCACACTGATTGCACAGCTTTTCCACATCCTTTCTCATTCTTGGCCAGTAGAAGTGATGCTGCAAACTCTTCAGGGTTTTATCAACGCCAAAATGACCCATCAATCCTCCTCCATGGGCTTCCCTGACAAAGAGATCTCTCAAAGAACAGTTAGGAACACACAATCTTGACTCATAAAACAGAAAGCCATCATTCTTGAAATGTTTTTCTACAGCAACATTATCACACTTAGAATAAACTTCTTTGAAGTCAGGATCAGTTGCATAGTATGACTTAATCTGTTCAAAATCGAGGAGTTGAGTTTCCAAAGTAGAGAGAAGAGTGTACCTTCGAGAAAGGGCATCAGCAACCACATTCTCCTTACCTTGTTTGTACTGAATGACATAAGGAAATGTTTCCAAAAACTCCACCCATTTGGCATGTCTTTTGTTGAGCTTTTGTTGTCCCTTCAGATGTTTCAAGGATTCATGATCAGTATGAATGACAAACTCCTTGGGCCAGAGATAATGTTGCCAAGTCTGGAGAGCACGGATTAGGGCATAGAGTTCTTTGTCATAGGTTGGATAGTTCAGAGTGGCACCTCCAAGCTTCTCACTGAAATAAGCAATGGGTTTCTTCTCCTGCATCAAAACAGCTCCAATACCTACACCAGAAGCATCACACTCTATTTCAAAAGTTATGCAGATGAGATATGCAGATGAGATACTGTGTGATGTTCTTCCTATGGATGTCGGACATATTCTCTTAGGAAGACCATGGCAGTATGATCACAAGGTGATGCATGATGGATTCACAAATCGCCACTCCTTTGAACACCAAGGCAAGAAGATCACCTTAGTCCCACTGTCACCTCATGAAGTTCACCTTGACCAAGTGCAACTGAAAAACAAAAGAGAGGCTGACAAGGAACAGAAGGTAAGAAACACCGATTTATTTGTCAAGAATGTTGAGGTTAAGAGAAACATGTATGCTCAGCAGGCTATGATCTTGTTTGTTTACAAGAGAACACTAACCTCATCTTCTAACAATGCACCGGCTATTCCGAGTGAGTTTGATTTTATTTTGCAGGAGTATAGTGATGTATTTGCAGAGGAAAATGAACAAGGTCTGCCTCCAATCCGTGGCATAGAACATCAGATTGACTTTGTTCCAGGAGCTTCATTGCCAAACAGACCAGCCTATCATTCCAACCCTGTAGAGACTTTGGAGCTTCAAAGACAAGTTACTGAGCTTATGGAAAAAGGTCACATCCGAGAGAGCCTCAGTCCTTGTGCTGTTCCTGTGCTGCTTGTTCCAAAGAAAGATGGAACTTGGAGAATGTGTGTAGACTGTCGAGCCATCAACAACATCACGGTAAAGTACAGACATCCCATTCCTCGTCTTGATGATATGCTAGATGAACTTCATGGTTCCTGTTATTTTTCTAAAATTGATTTGAAAAGTGGGTATCATCAGATAAGAATGAAAGAGGGGGATTAATGGAAAACTGCTTTTAAAACAAAACATGGCTTGTATGAATGGCTTGTGATGCGATTTGGTTTAACAAACGCCCCTAGCACTTTTATGAGACTGATGAATCATGTCTTGCGGTCTTACATATGGTTGTTTGTTGTGGTTTACTATGATGACATTCTAATTTACAGTAAAACCTTGTCTGATCATGTTGAACATTTGGTATCAGAGCCAAATTATTTTTTTTTTATTTAAATTTTTTTTTTTTTTTTTAATATATAATGATGAGAACCTCCCAAGGATCACTCTGAAATTGGTGAGGGATAATCCTTGACTCCAATGGAACGTGAAACTCCAAAGAAACAAGGCGGTGGATCGAATGGTATGACACAAGAGATGCGGAAGCTCTTGATTTACACAAGAGAAGGCCTCTGATATTCCAACTCAATGCCCTAGGATATGACGCACCTAGACGACAATGAGGTTGACCCCCTGGATATGACGCACCAGGACGGATCGAAAAGTTCCCGAAGGAACAAAACTGAGAAACACTCTCAAGATTCCAAAAATATAACTCACAACTTATTTTATTTCAATGGAGATTACAACTTATTTATAGGAAACTAAACTTGCTCACAAAGCTAGTTATTTAATAGTCTAGGAAATCACAAAACAAAGCATGGAGGAGAGAGAAGCTTTCCATGCAATTTATTCTCCAATTTTCGTCACTCTTTTTAGACAGCAAGGAAACCACTTGATTTTGGATCTTCTTGGGCTTGGAACTTGATAAAATTGGGCTGATTTTGATGTATAACCTCTTGGACCATTTTCCTGACCAAAACAAAAAAAAAAACCATCACTTTTAGCCCACCTCGTCCACACACACACACCCATAAGCCAAGACTTCTTTCTATTTGTTTCTGTTGCTGATTCAGGTTACATCATCCCCTCCTCCTTTAAAAGGATTTGCCCTCAAATCCGTCATAATGTTTAGAACCTATGGCCATGAGAGTCATCTCACAAGATCACCTTGGTTCACTGCCTTCGGGTTCACACACCTAGCTAAACATTACGAAAGATGAAAGAGCTGTTTCGGTTAAGCTCTGGAAGGTATGATCTATTGGTTCCTCGTTGAACTCCCTTCTCTCTCTATTTTTTTTTTTTTTTAAGAAGATGGGAAGATGAGAACGATGGATAACAGAAGTGAATACCGCTTTCAGAGTGGCTCTGATACCAAATGATGAGAACCTCCCAAGGATCACTCTGAAATTGGTGAGGGATAATCCTTGACTCCAATGGAACGTGAAACTCCAAAGAAACAAGGCGGTGGATCGAATGGTATGACACAAGAGATGCGGAAGCTCTTGTTTTACCGTGGATCGTTAGGTCGCACAGAGGATGCGGAAGGCCTCTGATATTCCAACTCAATGCCCTAGGATATGACGCACCTAGACGACAATGAGGTTGACCCCCTGGATATGACGCACCAGGACGGATCGAAAAGTTCCCGAAGGAACAAAACTGAGAAACACTCTCAAGATTCCAAAAATATAACTCACAACTTATTTTATTTCAATGGAGATTACAACTTATTTATAGGAAACTAAACTTGCTCACAAAGCTAGTTATTTAATAGTCTAGGAAATCACAAAACAATGCATGGAGGAGAGAGAAGCTTTCCATGCAATTTATTCTCCAATTTTCGTCACTCTTTTTAGACAGCAAGGAAACCACTTGATTTTGGATCTTCTTGGGCTTGGAACTTGATAAAATTGGGCTGATTTTGATGTATAACCTCTTGGACCATTTTCCTGACCAAAACACAAGCAAAAACCATCACTTTTAGCCCACCTCGTCCACACACACACACCCATAAGCCAAGACTTCTTTCTATTTGTTTCTGTTGCTGATTCAGGTTACATCAGTTTGGGTGGTCTAAGATGCGGGTGAAGCAGCCAGCAGTTGGTGTTAGAGTGTCCTTGCCTTTTGCAATGCTCACAAGTCACTCTTTTCTCGTTTGGTTTGTAGTATGCCTTGTGAGCTGAGCCGGTTTCTACCTTCTCTACCTTGTTGGCCATGGATAGTTCTCCTTTACCCCCAAACAAACCTTCTGACCCTAGCTCCTTGTGCAGCTGAGCACACACATCATCCATACTTGGTAGTTCCTTGGCCCTCAAGATGTGTTTGATTACATCATTGAAGTTCTGGTTGAGAGTGAGAAGCAACCCAAAGATCTTGTCTTGCTCACGCCTTTCTTCAATGACATTGAGGTCGGTTGTGCTCGGTCTCAACACTTCTAGCTCTGCCCATAGCTGACTATACTTCCCAAGGTGTTTGGTGAAGTCCATCTCCTCTTGTTGCAAGTTGTTTATGGCTCGCTTCACTTCAAAGATTCTGGTTAGGTTTGAAGTGTTGCCATAAACCTTGAGTAGAGTGTCCCACAGTTGTTTTGCGGTTTCACAATGTGAGTATGCTTCCATGATGGGTGTGTCAAGTGAGCTTTGCAAGATAGACAGCACCATAAGGTCCTCCTGACCCCATTTGCTTTCATCTACCACTACAACCTCCTTGCCATCTTCCCGTTGAGTAATATGTCTTGGGGCTTCTCCTGAGGTGATATGCTCCCATAGACCCCTTCCTCCAAGGGCTGTCTTGGCCAATCTAGACCAGATGAGGTAGTTTGCACCTTTCAAAGTGACCGGAATCATCACTGGCTTGTGTTGCTCCATCTTCTCTTTGCTTTTGTCCAGCGGGTAAAAGGGTGTACTCAAAAGAAAGAGAAGTTCCGGGTGTTTGGTTTAGAAGTAACAATATGGTGAGCAGGTTTCTGCCTTAGAAAGAGATAGGTTGGACAGAAGAGAGTAAGAACAACCAAGAACCAGAGAAAGAACTCGGAAAGAACAATGCTATTATCCGGTGGACAATAGAATTTGTGAGAGATTTTTGAAAAAGTAAACCGATTAAGTGAAAGAGAAAGTGAAGTAATGAAGCTTTGCGGAAGAGATTAGGTGCTCAAGAGCGTTTAAGCTCTGATACCATGTTAGAAAATGAAGAACAGAGTGAAGAACCAGAGAAAAAGAAAGTAAACTCGAGAGAGAGAGAGAGAGAGATACTCGAAACTAAGAAAGAGAGTGAAGGGAAACTTATTTCCTTGAATTGAAGTGTGGCTCGGTTACATGCTTAAGTAGGCAAGTTGCCTATACAGAGAATGAATAAAATAAGCTTGCCTAAGTACAAAAGAAAGAATAAACTAAAGGACTCTGCTCGAGGGAGGTGGTCTGATCAAGACATGAAAGTGACATGTCCTCAACGGTTCAACCCTTAAGAGGAACATGTGATCTTTCTATTTGAATCCACTCTTCTTGCCTCTAAAATATCTCCAACGGTCTCTTCTCTCTTCTGGCAAGAACCGAGGGCGAGTTTGAACTTGCCTTGCCTCCTAAGACACGTTAGGTTGAGCTGAGGTGCCTTATGAGTCAAGTATTGTACGGACATACTTGTAACTCAAGCAAGTTCAACTCTGCTTCTTCTTCACTTGCATCCGGATTCTTTCTTCCTCTTATTTGATTATATACTTTGTCAATAAGGAGGTCCGTACCATCGACCGTGCAAAGCTAGGGCGAAATGCTTTCCCGGGATGAACTAAAATGAAGCCGTGCAAACTTAGGGCGCAAGTGATGCTTGTTCTGATCAAGAGGAATCAAATTGGCATCAAGGGAAGATGCCATGCGCCAGCAAGGAAGAAGAGATAAGATGACAGGCTGGTTACTTGCTGGAAAGGAAGAGTAAAGGAGACTATGAATCTAGCCAAAGAACCAGCCTGATTCATAGGAGCCTATGGGCAACCAATCACAAGCATTCCTTGCCTTGACCAGATTCAAACTTGCCAGCCATCCTAGCCATTCATTCTCAAGTGATTTATCAGCCATTAGATTTAGGTTTCTGATTGAAAACCTTGTAAGCCTATATAAAGGCATGTGTGGCGAGTTTTGTAACCTTAAGGGAGTAAGGGGGATTTCCCCTCTCCACTTCATAATAAACTTAGTGTTCTGAATCAGATTCTCTCTAGTCTACCTCTTTCTTAGTCTCTCTAATCTCTCTTAAGTCTCTCTAATCTATCTTAGTCTCTCTTAATCTCTGTTTCTGATTCAAGTTCATAAGTTAAAGATCAGACCTTTCTCATCATCAGTTCAAGCTTTCTCTCCTGCCATTAATGGCGATTTACTCTCACACAGCATGAGCTTATGATTTCCAACATTCAAGAGTTCTTTTATCAATTACATAGATATGATGCACTTGTTTTTGTCAAAAGAGCCATGTGCAGATTATGATGAAGCTTGGAAGCATACAAGAAGAAAGAACAAGCATGTGGAAGACAAGCGGTTCAAGCCACCTGATTTGGATCAGGATAAGCACCAGGACGTCACTAACTTCATCCTCATCAAAGAAGCACCACCAGAAGCAGCACACAAGCCAAAACCGAGCAAAAACCAATTTGGGATAAGATTATTACTCTTTGATAAACTTTCAGGTGCTAACTTGCTTTGTTTCAACATGTCAGGTTTAAGTAATGAATCAGGAACTAAATGGATTAGTGCCTTCTACATATCCAAACCAGTCAGCAACAATGCCTATCAAAGAGGCTTGCAAGGTAAGTGTAATCTGATTTTAAACTTCAATGTTACTGACTTGGTCCCCTCTATTGTAGGTAAAACAGATTTGAGGACAAATCTTTTTGAAGAGGGAGGGGATGATGTGATCATGGAAAGCACCAAGCATGCAACCTTTAAGAGTGCATATGATGTGATCATGGACCGGATCACTAAGGAGGACAAGGAGGGTCTAGATGAGCCACATGAAGCCACAATGCATCAACCACTTGGTGAGGATGCTCTAGCCATTCCTGAAGGTCCCATGACTCGTTCCAGAGTCAAAAAGCTTAAGGAGAATGTTGTTGGATTACTCACTTCACATCCACAAAAACAAAGTCTTGGACAAGGTCTGATCCGAGATGTCTTAATCACCATTCGAGCCTTCTCTACATCAAGCTGAGTTAGTGTCTAGGCAAGACATGGGGTGTGTGCTCTTTTCCTTGCTTTTGGTTTTGTCCCACGAGGTTTTCCAGGAGGGAGGTTTTTAACGAGGCCACAACTTGTCTACACATCACCTAAGTGCTATTCTCGGTCCAAGACTACATGAAGTTCCATTTTTATTTCATTCTAAACTTATGTTAAACTTAGACTATAGTTTTATTTCTTTCCTTTTTTGGTTCATTGTCGAAACCCTAGAGGATTTGTCTCTGGTTTCTTATTTAAAGGGTTCTCTACACCCTTATGTAATCATCCAATCTTTTCTATACAAGTTTATTCATCTTTGCGGCTCCCTCTCTCTCTAAAAGAAGTGTGCCGAGTCTGGTGTGTCATATCCAGAGCCTAAGGGTGTCTAGTTTTGTGTGTAATATCCAAACCATTCATCTAGAAGTATCAAGAGATCATCCATCCCTCTTGTGTCACCATCCAATCCACACGCCTTGAAGGACTTGAGTCTTTGGATTCGTTCTTGCAAGGATTATCCATTCCCATCAACCAAAGAGCATCCTAGGGACGCATCAACAAAGCATCTTGGGAAGTTTAGAGCTTTGTGGTCAGAGCTTGAGATGCTGAGGCCAAGCACAACCGATCCAGATGAGCTTAATGAAAGGCGTGAACAAGACAAGGTCTTTGGCTTACTACTCACGCTTAACTCTACCTACAATTACTTGGTAAAGCATATCCTGCGAGCTGAGAAGTTACCCACTCTAGAAGAAGTCTGCGCACAAATCCAGAAGGAGCAAGGATCATTGGGGCTATTTGGAGGAAAGGGGGAGCTTACCTTGGCTAATCAAGCTGAAGTCCCTCAAGCCAACAGGGTGAACAAGTATGAAGAAAGAAGGTTTAATGGAAACTGTGACCATTGCAAGAGACAAGGTCACAAGAAGCATCAGTGCTGGATCCTCCACCCACATCTCAAGCCAAACAAGTTCATGAAGGATAGAGATGCAAGGGCAAACGTGAGCAATGGAGGAAGTGATCAGCATCTGATGAGTGGAGCAGGAACATCAAACCGGGCATCAGAGGCTGAAGGAAGAGAAGGTGGTGAGAACAAGGCATTGGTGATGCGTCCCTAGGATGCTCTTTGGTTGATGGGAATGGATAGATCCTCGCAAGAACGAATCAGAGACTCAAGTTCTTCAAGGCGTGTGGATTGAATGGTGACACAAGAGGGATGAATGATCTCTTGATACTCCTAGATGAATGATTTGGATATGACACACCAAACTAAACACCCTTAGACTCTGGATATGACACACCAGAACTCGGCACACTTCTTTTAGAGAGAGAGAGAGCCGCAAAAGATGAATGAACTTGTATTGAAAAGGTTGGATGATTACAAGAGGGTGTAGAGAACCCTTTAAAAAAGAAACCAGAGACAAATCCTCTAGGGTTTCGACAATGATCAAGAAAAGGAAACATAGAGTTTAACATAAGCTTTTAAATGGAATGAAATAAAAATGTAAACTTCTATAGTCTTGGACCGAGATAGGACTTAGGTGATGTGTAGACAAGTTGTGGCCTCGTTAAAAACCTTCCTCCTGGAAAACCTCGTGGGACAAAACCAAAAGCAAGGAAAAGAGCACGCACCCCATGTCTTGCCTAGACACTAACTCAGCTTGATGTAGAGATGGCTTGAATGGTGATCAAGACATCTCGGATCAGAGACCTTGTCCAAGACTTTGTTGTTGTGGATGTGAAGTGAGTAATCCAACAACATTCTTTAAGCTTCTTGACTCTGGAACGAGTCATGGGACCTTCAGGGATGGCTAGAGCATCATCACCAAGTTGTTGGTGCAATGTGGCTTCATGTGACTCATCTAGACTCTCCTTGTTCTCCTTAGTGATCCGGTCCATGATCACATCAAATGCACTCTTAAATGTTGCATCCTCAGCTACAAGCTCTTCAGGTTCATGCTTCCATTCTTTGGTGCTTTCCATGATCACATCATCCCCTCCCTCTTCAAAAAGATTTGTCCTCAAATCTGTTTTACCTTGCAAGCCTCTTTGATAGGCATTGTTGCTGACTGGTTTGGATATGTAGAAGGCACTAATCCATTTAGTTCCTGATTCATTACTCAAACCTGACATGTTGAAACAAAGCAAGTTAGCACATGAAAGTTTATCAAAGAGTAATAATCTTATCCCAAATTGGTTTTTGCTCGGTTTTGGCTTGTGTGCTGCTTCTGGTGGTGCTTCTTTGATGAGGATGAATCCAGTGACGTCTTGGTGCTTATCCTGATCCAAATCAGGTGGCTTGAACCGCTTGTCTTCCACATGCTTGTTCTTTCTTCTTGTATGCTTCCAAGCTTCATCATAATCTGCACATGGCTCTTTTGACAAAAACAAGTGCATCATATCTGTGTAATGGATAAAGGAACTCTTGAAAACATGATCACTTACCTTAGGATGCTCACCTGGTCGCCATATATAGGATTGAGATGTTTTAAACTCAGAAAAATTCAAAGATAGCCAATACAGGATCACCCGATTTGTAGAACCCATAACTCTTTCATCTGAGAAGGTTTTGACTTGATTCCAAATCGACGTGAGACCCTGATGAGTTAAGTTTCCATTGCAGTCGATTTTGATGGTTAATTCCTTGTGGTTGTTGAGATATGATCCTCGGACTGTTCCTATGTCAAAGCTGGCGGCTAGACAGTTTCCAAGGTTTGATTGTTGCATCATCAACTCAGCCAACAACCCATTCTTGATACTCTGATCATTATCATAGCTTCTCTTTTCGAAAATGGTAGATCTCAAAACAGCTTGACCTGTACCCACAGCAAGCAAATCAGGCTTCATGTTTTTCTTTGAGTTTAGATAGTTACCCCGGGTTGGTTTCTTTGGAGATTGTTGTAGACTAAGTTCCTCTGGTGGTTTCTCTTTGATTTGAGAAGGAAACATGAGTTCTTCTCCTGCTCCAGTAATCACTTCACCATTGACTCTAGTGACTTCTTCATCTCCAATTACATTTTGATAATCTTTGCATTGGTACTGAAGTTGCTGCATATCTGGTGGCTTCCATATCTTGATATTGTCAAGATGCAAGTCCTTTTGATCAACTTCAAACTCCTTATGACCCCAACTTGTTCTAGCACGAACAGAGCACTCTCCAAGGATGGTAATCTTGTGGAAATATTCTCCAGGTCTCCACGAGTAGGTCTGTGACCTTCCAGCACAATCAGACATAAGTTCCTCTTGGAAAAGATCCAAACCGGCATGTTTTGCAAAACTAGCAATATCTTGATGATGAGGAGGCCATTTTCTGCGTTGTCTGGTTTGTTGGATCCGTGACTGATTTGGCTTCATTCTCCAGTTGGTTTCATAGTGAAACTCTTGCTGAGCTGAGACGTGCAACCCCTTATCTTCAAAGGATGAGAAATCTACAAAATCAAATGTTGGTGCAGCTGAACTCTTCTTAATCTGTTTGATCTTGTTCTTCTGACTCCAGACCTCTCCTCCAGGCTCAAATACAACATGTCTCATATCCAAGTCGTGTCTTGATAGTTCCACTTCTCTTTTCTTGTACCAAACAAAAGGAGTGAACAGAAAAGTACCTAAGAAGGTCCTTTGGAAATCACATGGATCAAAGACAATTAGTTGATTCATTCTACGAGTTCTCTGAGGTTCCCTGGGTGTCTTCTCTGCTACCATGTGTTGTTTTAAAGGGACCATGACGTTATGAACAGGCTGTTCTTCTTTATGAAAGATATGGGAGGTTACTTTATCTTGATCTTCTTGTTGACATGAAGAAATAAAGAGCAAGAGAAGCAAGAGGATTTGAATTAGGCAATAAGAGGAGTTTACTTGGTTAACAAGACTGGCCGTACAACCTAAGTGTGACTTGCAAGCAAAGGAAGCCAAGAGTAAAGTATGGGCGCATGTATCTCATTCAGAATACTCAAATATACTTGCCAAGGCAACTAGAGGCAGAGAATCTTTAGGGAGAGAAGTCACATGTTGTGTTAAGGAGAGTGGACCACTTAGCTCCTGTCCCTTTCCTACATTGCTGGACGTGCCTCTGCTCCTCCTCAGACTGTCCCTGCCATTCCTCAGTCCCTGGCATCCCTCAGACTGTCCCTGGCATCCCTCAGTCTGTCCCTGGCATCCCTCAGTCCCTGCCATTGCTCAGTCCCATTAATTTATTCTTTTTTTATTCAAACTTGTCTGATTATTTTATGTATTGTCTGGTCTATATAAAGACATGTATCCAGAACTAAGAAAGGCAAGGAAATCATATTCTCTCCTTCTCTCTCTCTCACTCACGAAATTCCTCATTCTCTCTCCTGTTCTTACTATTCTTCACATTTCCAGCAACAAACTCTTTCTTAATCTCATTTAAACACTCACTAAATTACTAAAACTCACATGGTATCAGAGCTGTATGCTCTTGAGACCTAAATCTCCCTACTCTCTTTACTTACTTCCGCAAATTCTCTGAGTTTCATTTCTATTTTTGGCAAAGTTCATCTTGTTCTTCTGATGCAACCATGCTTGAGTCAGAGGACTATGCGGTCAAGGATAAACCAGGATGGAAGAAAAGCGAGCATACTGAGCTAACACCAACTGATGTGAGTGTGATTGAGCTAAATGAGCTGGATGATCTGAGTGACACTACACAAGGAAGAGCTGAGCTGAATGAGAGTGACACTGAAGCTACCATGGACCTAGCTGGACAAGTGATTTTTGGCCCAAAAAAAAGAAGATGGATCAGATTTGTTTCTCTCAGCCCAAAAGAAGTTCAAACCCAAAGATAAGGATCCATTATCTCTTTCTGATGAATCAGCCACGAAATTCAAGTCCAAGAAACCATTTGGATGTGTTTTGGATCAAGTTTTCCAAGAAGAAATATTGCAGCCCATGGAGAGTTCATAACAAATTCATTATGGGTTTGTTTCAAGCCAAATTCGACCAGCCATTTGTTTAGTCCATTTCAAGCCCATTCTCACCAAGAATACCAAGAGGGAGTCAGCAAGAAAGTTAAGGACGTGGTCAGGCAAAGAGACATTCAACAAAACAATTATTCTGGTCCAAAATCAAGTCTACATTCCTAGTTTCTAAATTTCTTGATTTCTACACTTTGTCTTTTCATTTCTACAACTTGTAACTCCTATATAAAGGGATGGACGACCAGAATAAGATTCATTCACTCTTTTTATCAAAAACTTTTCCAGAAAGCTTGTGAATCCTATGTTCATCTTTGAACACTGATTGCTAAAGAGTTCATTCTCTGATTGCAACACTTGTCTTTGATCTCAAACAGGGTTCATTCTCTTGATCTTAGACACATCTACATAAGATCTGATCAGTTCATAGATCATTTCTGAAGATCATCCAATCAATCCATCCATCATCATCAAAATCAACCCAGATCTTCTCAAAACCATCAGATCTTCCTTCAAAAGTATCAGGGACAAAAGGATCTCCTCACCAGGGGTTCATCAAGTGGTATCAGAGCAGATTTGAAGGCTCTTGATCTCTGGTTTGATTCTGACTTTTCACATTCTTTCTGTTTTTGGGATTTTTGATCATCTGATCTTTGTTCTCTTTATCAAACACTCTTTTCTGTCTATCTGTTGTATCTGCAAGAGGGCCAACCAGATTATCAAAAAAAAAAGAAAAAAAAAACGAAAATCAAAAGAAAAAAACCAAAGAAAAGTCGAGGAGGAATCCGACTAAGGCTGAAGAGAAATCCAGCCCTGGTGGTAAAGCCTCTTGCAAACAAAAATCTTGCAATCTTTCTATCTCTTTCTTCTGTTTTGGGGTTGGGGATTGTTCTCTAAAGCTTGATCTTTGTTTGTTGCTGAGCTACTGGATTCACAGAAAAAAAAAATCACAGAAAAATCAGAGAGAAACACCAAGAGAAGTGAGGCTTTGGCTATTTGTTATTGTGTTAATTTTTCTTGTTGAGTTTCTTAGCAGGAAGCCATGTCTGGAGGAAGCAATGGCAGAAGGAGACGTCCTGAAAAGGAACTAGATTATAACCAGTTCAACTCTGCAACAAAAGCAGCCTTGGAGAGAAGAGAAAAATCTATGAGAAAAAGAGATTCGTATGCCATTGATGAGTCTGGTTATGAGCAGGAAAGGATATATTCTAGGAGGTCACTGGAAAGGCTTAACAGGAGGAGCACACATCATGATCAATTCAGTTCTTCCACAAATCATTTGCTGGAAAAAGGACAGACTTTGATAAGACAAGAAAAATCGGTTTTTAACCATTCTGATTCTGTGCAGAAAAAGGCACGACCAGTGAGGCAAGAGGAACCAACTAGGAGGAGCAGAGAACGTCCTAGACATGCCAGAGAAGAGACAGGAGCTTGCTATGGTCGTGATCCCATAAAGAAGTCTCAGAAACAACCAGCAGCACTTGATTATTTGGACAGCCAACAGTTTCAAGATGATTTCGAAAAGATTGCACAAGAAGTACTGCAAGATTTTGTAAAAGACCAGCAAAGGAGGCCAACCTCACGACCTTCCTCAGGAGTTGATGGTCCAAGGAGTTATAGCAAGAAAGATCAGGTTATCCAAGAGATGGGAACAGAAACATCTAAGGTAATAAAAGAACCTGAGACAGAATATGAGTTATCTCTTTTCTCTTCTCAGTCTGAGCTTAATGTCAATAAAACATGTGATGAACTAACTTATCTGGAACCGGTGCAACCGAGTAGCCTTGTTTTAGTGTCTCAGGTCTCAGAAGAAAACTCAGCAGAAGAAGCACAAAAGAGTTCACCACCAGAAAAAGTGTTGGAGCAGCCCAACATTGAAGCAGAAACAGATGCTAAGGCATTCTCTTTGAACTCTCAAGAGCACTGTAAGGACCTTAATATGGTTAATTTTGTGCCTGATTTGTTTGTTATGGTTAGTTCCAGTGATGTAAAACGTTTTGGTCTTGAAAAAGTGAAAGAATTTTGTGTTTCAAACTCTGCTTTTGATAACATGATTCATTCTTTTAAGAAATTTGAAATGGATAAATCTTTTGATCAAAAACATTTTTCCTGTGGTAATGAAATCAACCCTAGTCTTGTTTTGAGTTTTGATCAGTTTAAGAAACATCACAGAAGCCTTGATCACTCTGAAAAGACACAAAAGTTTGTTCTGCAACAATATGATTTTTGTCTTAGAAAACCTTGTGATTTTGTTGCTTGTTTTAAAGATAATGGCTTTGATCTGAGTGTTTCTAGTCATAAACTTATCACTGCTGGTTTGTTTGCATATGCTTATGTTTTGGACAAACCTAGTAAGTCTCAGGAACTGAAAGAACTTAAGGCTGAAACTGAAGTTGTTCTTGATTCTGATTTGAAACTTGCTAGTTTATGTTCTGAAACTGGAAAATCTTGGCATGTTTTGAGATCATTGCTTGAGAATTATGTTGTTTTGAGCTTTGATGACATTCTGGTTTATAACACTTTCTTTGATAAACATGCTGATTCTTTGCTAAATGATTCTCAATTTGTACTTAATCATTTGTCTTCTGATTCTGAGAAAAGTAGGCACAAATTGAAATTGTTCTATGTTATTGAGTGCGTTGATACAATTTTGGTTTACAATACTTACTTTGATGTGTATCTTAGAAGTCTGAAACAAGTGCAACATGTTCTCAGAAAGAAATGCTTGGCTATTGATCAGATTAAGAACCTGTTTTTCCTATATGACACTGGATTTCTAGTCTCTGTTTTGAGTATCCAGGAACAGCATGATCAGTCTCAGAGGGTTGCAAGGAACAATAGAAAATGCAAATCTTATAAGCCTGAAATTTGGAGATGGAAGTACTTGAGGAACATGGCTTCAAAACTCCAAGGAAGTTTCTGTCCAAAAACTTACTTTGATGTTGCTTTCATGCTTATTTTCTTGATCATTTGTCTCGCCTCTTACTTGTTTCCTTTTGATGTAGGAGATACAGATTTGAGGACAAATCTTTTCAAAGGAGGAGGGGATGATGCAACCATGCTTGAGTCAGAGGACTATGCGGTCAAGGATAAACCAGGATGGAAGAAAAGCGAGCATACTGAGCTAACACCAACTGATGTGAGTGTGATTGAGCTAAATGAGCTGGATGATCTGAGTGACACTACACAAGGAAGAGCTGAGCTGAATGAGAGTGACACTGAAGCTACCATGGACCTAGCTGGACAAGTGATTTTTGGCCCAAAAAAAGAAGATGGATCAGATTTGTTTCTCTCAGCCCAAAAGAAGTTCAAACCCAAAGATAAGGATCCATTATCTCTTTCTGATGAATCAGCCACGAAATTCAAGTCCAAGAAACCATTTGGATGTGTTTTGGATCAAGTTTTCCAAGAAGAAATATTGCAGCCCATGGAGAGTTCATAACAAATTCATTATGGGTTTGTTTCAAGCCAAATTCGACCAGCCATTTGTTTAGTCCATTTCAAGCTCATTCTCACCAAGAATACCAAGAGGGAGTCAGCAAAAAAGTTAAGGACGTGGTCAGGCAAAGAGACATTCAACAAAACAATTATTCTGGTCCAAAATCAAGTCTACATTCCTAGTTTCTAAATTTCTTGATTTCTACACTTTGTCTTTTCATTTCTACAACTTGTAACTCCTATATAAAGGGATGGACGACCAGAATAAGATTCATTCACTCTTTTTATCAAAAACTTTTCCAGAAAGCTTGTGAATCCTATGTTCATCTTTGAACACTGATTGCTAAAGAGTTCATTCTCTGATTGCAACACTTGTCTTTGATCTCAAACAGGGTTCATTCTCTTGATCTTAGACACATCTACACAAGATCTGATCAGTTCATAGATCATTTCTGAAGATCATCCAATCAATCCATCCACCATCATCAAAATCTACCCAGATCTTCTCAAAACCATCAGATCTTCCTTCAAAAGTATCAGGGACAAAAGGATCTCCTCACCAGGGGTTCATCATCTTCAGCTGTTCATCATTTCCAGCTCCAGAAATTGCCAAAAATGGAAAAGTCTACTTAAATTGAGTAAAGGTGATTTCAACCAAGAAAATGAAGAAGGAGAACCTTATTCCAGTGACCCTAGAGGGTCCTAACTATCTTTTATGGTCAAGAGTGGTCAGAGTTACCTTGGAAAGTCATGGACTTTGGGACAGCCATATCATGGAGGCTGAAATTTCAAAGAGGATGGCTCAAGAGGATAGTCAGGCTACTTGTATGAAGCATGAAGCCAAGTGGGTTCAAGAGGAACAACAAGCACTTGGAATTATACACAGCTCTCTGTCTGAACAGATCTTGGAGGATCATTATCACATCAGAATCGCCAAGAATCTATGGGAGAAGCTTCAAAATATTTATGGGAATCTATGGGAGAGTCTTCAAGCTGTCTATGAGCAAGACAAAGTTTTCAGTCTTCTCCTAAACTTGGATTTACCCTGCAAAAGTCTGATAAGTCATATTATTCAAGAAAGGAAGCTGCCAAGTTCCCAAGGAAGCCAGCCGAGTACATTTGAGCTCAAGGAGTTTGAGTATCAAGTAATTGAAGGAAGAACAATGTATTCAGCATTCTGTGGTGATTCTAATGAAGGAGGAACATGGAGGAGTATGGCAGGGGCGACCAATTCTGATGGTCCAGTGACCAGAAGAGACTTTGATGCCTTTATAAAAGCTGCCAAGGCCCTTATCTCACCCAAGGAGGTTGGTAATTATTCTCCTGACTCTAAACCCATTATTATAGATTCAGGAGCTAGCCATCACATGATTAGTGATAGGAACCTGGTTAGTAATATCAAACCTGCCTCAGGGAATGTGCTTATAGCAAATGGTGATAAGGTTAAGATAGAAGGGATAGGGAACCTTAGGTTGTTTGATAAAGAATCAACTGCCTTGTATATGCCTCAGTTTACATCAAATTTGCTATCAGTGAAAAGAGCAACCCTTGATCTGAATTGTCAAGTTGTCTTTAGACCTGATGAGGTTGAGTTTCAAGACTTGAAGACAGGGCAGGTTATTGGTAGAGGGCACAGCCATCAGGAACTGTATCACCTAGAGAAGACTAAGATATCTGGTGCAACGCCTGCTCACTGCCTGATCAGTGCTTCTAATGGGGTTGAGAGCACCATATGGCACTCTAGATTGGGACATCCCCATACTAGAGCATTGAACTTGATGCTTCCGGGTATGGTGTTTCAGTATGATGAATGTGAAGCATGTATCTTGGGGAAGCATTGTAGGACAGTCTTTCCAAGGTCTAGCACTATCTATGAGAAGTGTTTCGACCTGGTTCATTCTGATGTGTGGACAGCACCGTGTCTTTCCAGAGAGAATCACAAGTACTTTGTCACCTTCATTGATGAGAAGTCAAAATACACATGGGTGACTCTGATTCAGACAAAAGACCGGGTGCTGGAGGCATTCAAGAACTTCCATAATCATGTTTCCAACCATTTCAATGCCAAGTTGAAGATCCTCAGGTCTGATAATGGTGGAGAGTACACTAGTCAAGCATTTAAGCAATATCTAGCTCAGCATGGGATCATTCAGCAAACTAGCTGTCCTTACACACCACAACAAAATGGTGTAGCTGAGAGGAAAAATCGACATCTGATGGAGGTGGCCAGGAGCATGATGTTCCATACAAGTGTACCTAAAAGGTTTTGGGGAGATGCAGTCATGACAGCATGCTACTTGATCAACCGGATTCCAACCAGAATTCTTCAAGACCAATCTCCATTTGAGGTATTGAACAAAACTAGACCATCTATTGATCATATGCGTGTGTTTGGGTGTCCTTGCTTTGTCTTGATACCAGGAGAGCAAAGAAATAAACTAGAGGCCAAGAGTACAAGAGCTATGTTCATTGGCTACTCTCCAAACCAAAAGGGTTATAAGTGTTATGAACCAGAGACTAGGAGAGTCCTGGTATCTTGAGATGTGAAGTTTGTGGAATCTAGAGGATACTACAACAACAAAGATTGGAGTGAACTTGAGAATCTATCCCAATCAACCTCGGATAGAGCAAACAATCTTCGACGGGTAATGGAGAGTATTGGGATCAGTATACCTATGGATAAGAGAGGTACTGAACCAGTGATGTGATCATGGACCGGATCACTAAGGAGGACAATGAGGAGAGTTTAGATGAGCAACATGAAGCCACAATGCATCAACCATTTGATGAGGATGCTCTAACCATTCCTGAAGGTCCCATGACTCGTTCCAGAGTCAAGAAGCTTAAGGAGAATGTTGTTGGATTACTCACTTCACATCCACAACAAGAAGGTCTTGGACAAGGTTTGATCCGAGATGTCTTGATCACCATTCAAGCCATCTCTACACCAAACTGAGATAGTGTCTAGGCAGACATGGGGTGCGTGCTCTTTTCCTTGCTTTTGGTTTTGTCCCACGAGGTTTTCCAGGAGGAAGGTTTTTAACGAGGCCACAACTTGTCTACAAATCACCTAAGTACTATACTCGGTCCAAGCCTATTAGAAGTTGCATTTTATTTCATTATTAAGCTTATAAACTATAGTTTTCTTTCTTTCCTTTTTTTGATTCCTTGTCGAAACCCTAGAGGCATGTCTCTGGCTTCTTATTTAAAGGGTTCTATACACCCTATTGTAACCATCCAATCTTTTCTATACAAGTTTATTCATCTTTGCGGCTCTCTCTCTCTCTAAAAGAAGTGTGCCGAGTCTGGTGTGTCATATCCAGAGCCTAAGGGTGTTTAGTTTGGTGTGTAATATCCAAACCATTCATCTAGGAGTATCAAGAGATCATCCATCCCTCTTGTGTCACCATCCAATCCACACGCCTTGAAGGACTTGAGTCTTTTGATTCGTTCTTGCAAGGATTATCCATTCTCATCAACCAAAGAGCATCCTAGGGACGCATCAAGTGGTATCAGAGCAACTTTGGTTGGGAAGTACTCGCTATCCTCTTTGTTTTCTTTTTTGCTTTTGATTATTGCATCCGTGTAGCATCTTTTGTTTTCGGTTGTGTTTTCTTGTTTCAATCCGTGAATCATCTTTGTCTTTTGAATAAGCAGTAGAACTCATCTAAACTAGGGCTGCTCGAGTTGCATAAGGTTTTTAGACAAGAATTATAGAACTTTCCTTTTTTGAAATTTTCGGAAACCCTAGAGAGAGAGTAACCCTAGCCGCATGCATCTTCTTTCTCGATCACCTTGTTCTTGTGTCTAAGTTGTTTATCACCTATAACACAAGTAAAAGAAGCTTGTTAGGTTGCTAGGAAAGCTTAGAAGAGTTTAGGAAAAGGTTTAGAAGTTTTTCCATTTAGCTTGAATCGATTTCCTTTTCACTTAGCCGATTTCCTTTTCACTTTGTCTTGCATTGTACGATTGTTTGCTTTTCCTTTTTACTTGTTTTTCTTTTCCCTTTTGCTTATCTTCTTCCCTAGAACTCTTTACTGGTTGTCTTGTTTGTCTTTAAGCAGGTACAATGGTGTCCGAGTCTGAGGAAGAGGCTGAACTCGTCAGGAGAAACAAACTCCTCATGGAAGCTATGACCGAGCAACTTAACCAAAGTATGGTAGCCACCATGACCGAGATGATGAGGACCAGCCTCAGTGACATCAGAAGAGAGTTAAGAGAAGACATAAGGAGAGCCACTAGTCACTTACCAAACCAAGAGACTAGGAGAGAAGAGAGACCACAAGCCGCACACCAAGCAAATCGCCAAACCACTCGCCAAGAGCATGATGGTTATGAGGAGACTGATGAAGAGTATGATCACCTTAGCTCATCCTCAAGAAGACCTAGGCGTGCCCATGAGAGAAGAGTGAACCAGGGAGATGATCTTGCCGGTTTGAAGATCAAAATACCCCCATTCCATGGCAAGGCTGATCCGGATGCATATCTTGAGAGGGAGAAGAAGATTGAGCTAGTCTTCCATTGCAAACAATACACCAACCACAAGAAGATTCAAATTGCTGCCACTGAGTTCTATGATTATGCTTTGAGTTGGTGGGATCAATACCTCACAACTCGTAGAAGGAATGGAGAGGAACCGGTTGAAACTTGGACAGAGATGAAATCAATCATGCGCAAGAGGTTTGTTCCAAGCCATTACCTTAGAGACTTGAACCACCGGCTGAGGAAGCTTACCCAAGGTTCAAGATCAGTGGAGGAGTATTACCAAGAGATGGAGTTGCTCATGCTGAGGGCCAACATATCAGAGGATAGAGAAGCAACCATGTCAAGGTTCCTTTGTGGTTTAAACCGAGAGATACAAGACAATGTTGAGATGCAACATTATGTGGAGCTAGAGGAGATGCTACACAAGGCTATCCTTGTTGAGCAACAACTCAAGAGGAGGGGACACTCACGCAACCAGTATGGCTCCAACCGGTTACACCACAACAAGGAAGAGAAGACACCTTATGCTAAGGAGTCTAAACCATTCCAGAAGGACAACAAGTCCTATCCAAGAGAAGAGGCCAAACCTAAACCAATCAGTGCTCTTGACAAGGGCAAAGGCAAGGTTGAGGCATCTAGTTCCAGAGCTCGTGATGTCAAGTGCTTCATGTGCCAAGGAAGAGGACACTATGCCAATGAGTGTACCAACAAGAGAGTCATGTTCTTACGGGAAGATGGAGAGTACACCTCAGGAGAAGACAACACCGAGTCTGACCAAGAAGACACTGAGGAAGAGATTGAAGAAGGACCAGTCCAGGGGAAGCTTTTAGTAGCAAGAAGACTTCTAAGCTTGCAAAACAAGGCTGAGGAGCTAGAGCAGCGTGAGAACCTCTTCTACACCCGGTGTTTGGTCCAAGGAAAAGTGTGCAGCCTCATTGTAGATGGAGGAAGTTGTGTGAATGCTGCGAGTGAGACAATGGTCCAGAAGTTGGGATTGAAGGTTCAAAAGCATCCCAAACCTTATAAGTTGCAATGTCTGAATGAAGAAGGCACCATGAAGGTTTCAAGTCAAGTTCTCATTCCCTTAGCCATTGGGAGATATGAAGATGAAGTATTGTGTGATGTGTTGCCTATGCAAGCCGGTCACATACTTCTTGGAAGACCATGGCAATCAGATAGACGTGTGATCCATGATGGCTTCACCAACAAGCATTCCTTTCTGTTCAAGGGCAAGAAGACTACTCTGGTTCCCTTGACACCCAAGGAAGTGCAACAAGATCAGATTCAACTCCAAAAGAAGAAGGAGATTGATCTAAAACCGGCTGGAACTAAGCAGCCAAACTTCTATGCAAACATGGGTGATATCAAAAGAACTCTCAACTCTAAACACTCAGCTATATTACTTGTGTTTAAAGAGACTCTATTGAACTTAACTGACCCTACACCGGTGTATCCGAGTGAAATGGTTTCTCTTTTACAGGAGTTTCAAGATGTATTTCCAGAGGACAATCCTATTGGTTTACCACCATTGAGAGGGATTGAGCACCAGATAGACTTTGTGCCAGGATCTACACTTCCAAACCGTCCAGCATATAGAAGCAACCCGGTTGAGACCTGATGCGTCCCTAGGATGCTCTTTGGTTGATGGGAATGGATAATCCTTGCAAGAACGAATCAAAAGACTCAAGTCCTTCAAGGCGTGTGGATTGGATGGTGACACAAGAGGGATGGATGATCTCTTGATACTCCTAGATGAATGGTTTGGATATTACACACCAAACTAAACACCCTTAGGCTCTGGATATGACACACCAGACTCGGCACACTTCTTTTAGAGAGAGAGAGAGAGCCGCAAAGATGAATAAACTTGTATAGAAAAGATTGGATAATTACATAAGGGTGTAGAGAACCCTTTAAATAAGAAACCAGAGACAAATCCTCTAGGGTTTCGACAATGAACCAAAAAAGGAAAGAAATAAAACTATAGTCTAAGTTTAACATAAGTTTAGAATGAAATAAAAATGGAACTTCATGTAGTCTTGGACCGAGAATAGCACTTAGGTGATGTGTAGACAAGTTGTGGCCTCGTTAAAAACCTCCCTCCTGGAAAACCTCGTGGGACAAAACCAAAAGCAAGGAAAAGAGCACACACCCCATGTCTTGCCTAGACACTAACTCAGCTTGATGTAGAGATGGCTTGAATGGTGATCAAGACATCTCGGATCAGACCTTGTCCAAGACTTTGTTGTTGTGGATGTGAAGTGAGTAATCCAACAACATTCTCCTTAAGCTTTTTGACTCTGGAACGAGTCATGGGACCTTCAGGAATGGCTAGAGCATCCTCACCAAGTGGTTGATGCATTGTGGCTTCATGTGGCTCATCTAGACCCTCCTTGTCCTCCTTAGTGATCCGGTCCATGATCACATCATATGCACTCTTAAAGGTTGCATGCTTGGTGCTTTCCATGATCACATCATGCGTCCCTAGGATGCTCTTTGGTTGATGGGAATGGATAATCCTTGCAAGAACGAATCAAAAGACTCAAGTCCTTCAAGGCGTGTGGATTGGATGGTGACACAAGAGGGATGGATGATCTCTTGATACTCCTAGATGAATGGTTTGGATATTACACACCAAACTAAACACCCTTAGGCTCTGGATATGACACACCAGACTCGGCACACTTCTTTTAGAGAGAGAGAGAGCCGCAAAGATGAATAAACTTGTATAGAAAAGATTGGATAATTACATAAGGGTGTAGAGAACCCTTTAAATAAGAAACCAGAGACAAATCCTCTAGGGTTTCGACAATGAACCAAAAAAGGAAAGAAATAAAACTATAGTCTAAGTTTAACATAAGTTTAGAATGAAATAAAAATGGAACTTCATGTAGTCTTGGACCGACAATAGCACTTAGGTGATGTGTAGACAAGTTGTGGCCTCGTTAAAAACCTCCCTCCTGGAAAACCTCATGGGACAAAACCAAAAGCAAGGAAAAGAGCACACACCCCATGTCTTGCCTAGACACTAACTCAGCTTGATGTAGAGATGGCTTGAATGGTGATCAAGACATCTCGGATCAGACCTTGTCCAAGACTTTGTTGTTGTGGATGTGAAGTGAGTAATCCAACAACATTCTCCTTAAGCTTTTTGACTCTGGAACGAGTCATGGGACCTTCAGGAATGGCTAGAGCATCCTCACCAAGTGGTTGATGCATTGTGGCTTCATGTGGCTCATCTAGACCCTCCTTGTCCTCCTTAGTGATCCGGTCCATGATCACAGCATATGCACTCTTAAAGGTTGCATGCTTGGTGCTTTCCATGATCACATCAAAGGAGCTGCAAAGACAAGTGGAAGAACTCATGGAGAACGGCTATATCCGAGAGAGTTTGAGCCCATGTGCTGTGCCAGTGCTCCTAGTGCCCAAGAAGGATGGTACATGGCGTATGTGTGTTGATTGTAGATCAATCAACAACATCACAGTGAAGTATCGCCACCCTATCCCTAGACTAGATGATATGCTTGATGAGTTGCATGGGTCTTGCATCTTTTCTAAGATTGATTTAAAAGTGGTTATCATCAGATTAGGATGAAAGAAGGAGATGAATGGAAAACTGCATTTAAAACTAAGCATGGATTGTATGAGTGGTTAGTTATGCCATTTGGATTAACCAATGCACCTAGTACATTCATGAGGTTAATGAATCATGTGCTTAGATCATTCATAGGCATATCGGTTGTAGTATACTTTGATGACATCTTAGTGTATAGCAAGAACCTAGAAGAGCATTTAGATCATCTTAAGGCTGTCTTAAGTGTTTTAAGAAATGAGAAACTTTATGCCAACCTAAAGAAGTGCACCTTTTGCACGGATAACTTGGTTTTCCTAGGCTTTGTTGTGAGTGCAGATGGAGTTAAGGTTGATGAAGAGAAGATCAAGGCAATCAAGGAATGGCCGAGTCCAACCTCAGTAGGAGAAGTGAGGAGCTTCCATGGACTTGCCGGCTTCTATAGGAGATTTGTCAAGGACTTTAGCACCATTGCAGCTCCCTTAACTGAAGTTATCAAGAAGGATGTTGGGTTCAAGTGGGGAGAAGCACAAGAGAAGGCTTTCCAGAGCCTAAAAGAGAAGCTTACTCAATCACCTCTTCTTATGCTTCCTGACTTTGCTAAAACCTTTGAAATAGAATGTGATGCATCAGGAATTGGTATTGGTGCCGTGTTGATGCAGGATAGGAAACCCATTGCATACTTCAGTGAGAAGCTTGGAGGAGCCACACTCAACTATGCAACCTATGACAAAGATCTCTATGCCTTGGTGAGGGCATTACAAACGTGGCAACATTACTTGTGGCCCAAGGAGTTTTTCATCCACACTGATCATGAGTCCCTCAAGTATCTAAAAGGGCAGAGTAAGCTTAGCAAGAGACACGCAAGGTGGGTTGAATTCATTGAGACCTTCCCATACTTGATCAAGTATAAACAAGGTAAGGAGAATGTAGTTGCTGATGCACTATCTCGGAGGTATGTTCTCTTGACCACTCTAGATGTTAAGTTACTTGGATTTGAGCAGATTAAAGATATGTACGATACTGATCATGATTTCAAGGAAGCTTATGCTTCATGTGCAAAGTTTGCCTCAGGGCATTACTTTAGAAAGGAAGGTTACTTATTCTTTGACAATAGATTGTGTGTGCCTAATTGCTCTTTGAGAGACCTTTTTGTCAGGGAATCCCATGGGGGCAGTCTAATGGGACACTTTGGGATTGCCAAGACCTTAAAAGTTTTACAGGATCACTTCTATTGGCCGCACATGAAGAGAGATGTGGAGAGGATATGTGGAAGGTGTGCTACTTGCAAGCATGCCAAGAAGGTTGTACGTTTGCATGGCATGCCTAGAACCATAGTTTCTGATAGGGACACTAAGTTTCTTAGTTACTTTTGGAAGACACTTTGGTCTAAGTTAGGCACTAAGCTATTGTTCTCTACTACATGTCATCCACAAACTGATGGGCAAACTGAGGTAGTTAATAGGACATTAGGAACACTCCTGCGTGCATTCATTAGAAAGAA
The DNA here is from genome assembly GCA_905132885.1 of Moricandia moricandioides. NCBI lineage: Eukaryota > Viridiplantae > Streptophyta > Magnoliopsida > Brassicales > Brassicaceae > Moricandia > Moricandia moricandioides. The sequence continues at coordinate 45,135 of CAJHQQ010002608.1, forward strand.
CTTAAGAACATGGGAAGAATACTTGCCACATTGTGAATTTGCATACAATCATGCTATGCATTCTGCTTCTAAGTATTCTCCATTTGAAATTGTTTATGGGTTCAATCCCACCTCTCCTTTGGATCTAATGCCTTTACCTGAGTGTGAAAGGACAAGTCTAGATGGCAAGAAGAAAGCCGAGTTGGTTCAACAGATTCATGAGAAGGCTAGACTAAACATTGAGCAGAAGACCAAGCTGTATGAGAAGCAAGCAAACAAGGGGAGACGTGTGAGAACCTTTGAAGTTGGTGACCAAGTTTGGTTGCACCTAAGGAAGGATAGGTTCCCCAACGAGAGGAAGTCCAAACTGATGCCAAGGGTTGATGGACCCTTTGAGATCATCCACAAGATCAATGACAATGCCTACAAGCTTGATCTCCAAGGTAAGTACGATGTATCAAATAGCTTCAATGTCACTGACTTGGCTCCTTTTGTTGTAGATGGACCTGATTTGAGGACAAATCCTTTTCAAGAGGGAGGGGATGATGTGATCATGGACCGGATCACTAAGGAGGACAATGAGGAGAGTTTAGATGAGCAACATGAAGCCACAATGCATCAACCATTTGATGAGGATGCTCTAACCATTCCTGAAGGTCCCATGACTCGTTCCAGAGTCAAGAAGCTTAAGGAGAATGTTGTTGGATTACTCACTTCACATCCACAACAAGAAGGTCTTGGACAAGGTTTGATCCGAGATGTCTTGATCACCATTCAAGCCATCTCTACACCAAACTGAGATAGTGTCTAGGCAGACATGGGGTGCGTGCTCTTTTCCTTGCTTTTGGTTTTGTCCCACGAGGTTTTCCAGGAGGAAGGTTTTTAACGAGGCCACAACTTGTCTACAAATCACCTAAGTACTATACTCGGTCCAAGCCTATTATAAGTTGCATTTTATTTCATTATTAAGCTTATAAACTATAGTTTTCTTTCTTTCCTTTTTTTGATTCCTTGTCGAAACCCTAGAGGCATGTCTCTGGTTTCTTATTTAAAGGGTTCTATACACCCTATTGTAACCATCCAATCTTTTCTATACAAGTTTATTCATCTTTGCGGCTCTCTCTCTCTCTAAAAGAAGTGTGCCGAGTCTGGTGTGTCATATCCAGAGCCTAAGGGTGTTTAGTTTGGTGTGTAATATCCAAACCATTCATCTAGGAGTATCAAGAGATCATCCATCCCTCTTGTGTCACCATCCAATCCACACGCCTTGAAGGACTTGAGTCTTTTGATTCGTTCTTGCAAGGATTATCCATTCCCATCAACCAAAGAGCATCCTAGGGACGCATCAACCAGATGAGGCTAGACAAGCTCCCACTCAGTCTAGTGAATCTGAGACCACCACTGATGAGTTTGAGGGTCAGGAGATTCCCCACCTTGACCATGAGGGGGGCAACAATGCTGAGCCACAATCCGAAAACTCAGCACCAATTCATGGTCAAGATGAGCAACAAGATCAAGAAGCACCAGTGGTAAATGAGAACCAACCCTCAGCCAATGAAGAAGAGGTTCAAAATGAAGAATCACAACCAGTACTAAGGAGGAGTACTAGAATCAAACAGCCGGCCTCTAATTGGATCAACACAAGGGTCTACTTCAACTCACAAGCTGTAGCTCATCCTATACAAGCAACATGCTCCCTAGCTCAATATCCTATGGATCATCAAGCTTTCATCACTAACCTTGATGAGGCTTACATACCAAGGTCATATGAAGAGGCTATGGCAATTAAGGAATGGAGTCGGTAAGAGATGAGATGGGTGCTATGGAGAAAAATGGAACCTGGTTTGAAACTGAACTTCCCAAAGGCAAGAAGGCAGTAACAAGCATGCTGTTGTTCACAATTAAGTACTTAGCCAATGGGAAACCTGAGAGGAAGAAGACCAGGCTGGTAGCAAGAGGCTACACTCAAGTATATGGTGAGGACTATCTTGAAACCTTTGCACCAGTGGCAAAGCTTCATACCATAAGGATTTTGCTTTCTCTTGCTGTGAATTTGGAATGGGATCTTTGGCAAATGGATGTCAAGAATGCATTCTTACAAGGAGAGCTAGAAGATGAAGTATACATGCGGCCTCCACCAGGGATGGAAAACATGGTCAAACCTGGTAATGTATTGAGGCTGAGGAAGGCAATCTATGGTCTGAAGCAATCTCCAAGAGCCTGGTATCACAAACTGAGCACAACCCTTAATGGAAGAGGGTTTGTGAAATCTGAAGCTGATCACACTTTGTTTACTCTCACCAGCCAGCAAGGGATCATTGTGATTCTCATCTATGTGGATGATATCATCATCACAGGCAGTGATAAAGAGGGGATCAGCTCCACCAAAGCATTCCTCAAGGCAACATTTGATATCAAGGATTTGGGAGAGCTCAAATATTTTCTTGGTATTGAGATGTGTATATCCAAGGAGGGACTGTTTCTGTCCCAAAGGAAATACACCCTTGATGTATTAAAGGAAGCTGGAGACCTTGGTGGTAGAGCTGCTAAAACACCTCTAGAGGAGGGATACAAAGTAATGCGTGAGGGGGAGTATGAAGACAAGGCTTATGAAGATGTGAAGCACTATAGGAGAATGGTGGGAAAACTCATATATCTCACTATCACAAGACCAGATGTGTGCTTCGCAGTCAACCAAGTAAGCCAACATATGCAAGCCCCCAAGATACATCATTGGAACATGGTTGAAAGAATTCTGAGGTACTTAAGAGAAGCACAAGGACAAGGAGTTTGGATGGGTTGCAACAAGAGTACTGAGATAGTTGGTTATTGTGATGCTGATTGGGCTGGAGATAGGATAGATAGGAGGTCTACAACCGGCTATTGTACTTTCATTGGAGGTAATTTAGTAACATGGAAGACCAAGAAGCAGAAGGTGGTCTCATGTTCAAGTGCTGAGGCAGAGTATAGAGCCATGAGAAAGCTCACAAGTGAACTGATTTGGATTAAAGGGTTGCTTAAGGACTTGGGAATTGAGACTACCACACCCATCACCATGCACTGTGATAACCAGGCTGCAATACACATAGCTTCCAACAATGTGTTCCATGAGAGAACTAAACACATTGAGGTGGATTGTCATAAGGTAAGGCAAGCCGTGGAGCAGAAAGTCATCTTGCCTTGCTATACCAGAAGTGAAGACCAGCTAGCTGACATCTTTACCAAGGCTGCTAGCACCAAAGTCTGTGAGTTCATTCATCCAAAGCTTGGACTCATAGATCTCACATGTCACTGATCCTCTTGCCATGAAGTGTTCTACTCTTTTTCCTTGGTGTGGTTTTTGTCCCATGCGGTTTTTACTAGCTGAGGTTTTAATGAGGGAATGCTTCATGGCTTCCAAGCTTGACTTGTTCCACATGGTCAAGCTTGAGGGGGAGTGTTGACATGAAGAAATAAAGAGCAAGAGAAGCAAGAGGATTTGAATTAGGCAATAAGAGGAGTTTACTTGGTTAACAAGACTGGCCGTACAACCTAAGTGTGACTTGCAAGCAAAGGAAGCCAAGAGTAAAGTATGGGCGCGTGTATCTCATTCAGAATACTCAAATATACTTGCCAAGGCAACTAGAGGCAGAGAATCTTTAGGGAGAGAAGTCACATGTTGTGTTAAGGAGAGTGGACCACATAGCTCCTGTCCCTTTCCTACATTGCTGGACGTGCCTCTGCTCCTCCTCAGACTGTCCCTGCCATTCCTCAGTCCCTGGCATCCCTCAGACTGTCCCTGGCATCCCTCAGACTGTCCCTGGCATCCCTCAGTCCCTGCCATTGCTCAGTCCCATTAATTTATTCTTTTTTTATTCAAACTTGTCTGATTATTTTATGTATTGTCTGGTCTATATAAAGACATGTATCCAGAACTAAGAAAGGCAAGGAAATCATATTCTCTCCTTCTCTCTCTCTCACTCACGAAATTCCTCATTCTCTCTCCTGTTCTTACTATTCTTCACATTTCCAGCAACGAACTCTTTCTTAATCTCATTTAAACACTCACTAAATTACTAAAACTCACACTTCTTGGATAGGCGCAACTGGTGCTGGTTCTTGATGCTGTGTTTCAATGGATGGACGTGTTGTGTTGGTCTGTTTGATTTGCTTCTCCACACCCATCATTACTTGTAACAATGCCTCCTTAACCTTTTCACTGAATATACAGAATTGTTTATCTTCTTTAGATGGCTTAGAGACTGTCTTCTCCTTGCTGTAACAGATTGGTTCCTTTCCATCAAGACTTTCAATCTTCTTCTCCCACTCAAGGTAGGCATCCGGATCAGCTTTGCCATGGAATGGGGGTATCTTGATCTTCAAACCAGCAAGCTCATCTCCCTGGTTCATCCTTCTCTTTTGGACACGCCTATGTCTTCTTGAGGATGAACTGAGGTGCTCATACTCATTGTCAGTCTCCTCATAACCATCATGCTCTTGGCGAGTTGCATGAGGTCTCTCCTCTCTCCTCTCTCTTTCTCTCCTAGTCTCTCGGTTTGGTGCTTTACTAGTAGCTCTCCTGATGTCTTCTCTAAGCTCTCTCCTGAGGTCATTGAGGTTGGTCCTCATCATCTCGGTCATGGTTTCCACCATGTTTTGGTTGAGTTGAGCCGACATAGCCTCCATGAGAAGCTGACGAGTTAAGCTTCTTCTTCAGACTTGGAGACCATGCTTCCTGCGCAAAGGTAACCAAAATAACCAGTAAAATGTTTCTAGGGAACAAGACAAGCAAAAAGGAAAAAGAAAACAAGCAAAAAGGAAAAGCAAACAAGCTTGTCTTGCAAGACAAAACAAAAAAAAAGGAGAAATCGGCTAGAAAAGGAAAAAGGATTCAAGCAAAAAGGAAAAGCTTCTAAACTTTTTCCAAATCTATTCTAAGGTTTTCTAGCAACCTAACAGCCTTAGTATGCTCGTGTTCAAGGTGATAAACAAGTTAAACTAATGCACAAAGTGATCGACAACAAGGTACATGCGGCTAGGGTTTTTATCTCTCTAGGGTTTTTGCATGAAACCAAATAAGGAAAGTCCTATAATTCTTGTCTAAACTCTTATGCAGTCACGAGCAGCCCTAGTTTAGATGAGTTCTACTGCTTATTCAAAAGATAAAGATGAAACACGGATTGAAACAACAAAAGAAAACAAGAGAACAAAGAGGATAGCGAGTACTTCCTAACCAAAGTTGCTCTGATACCACTTGATGCGTCCCTAGGATGCTCTTTGGTTGATGGGAATAGATAGATCCTTGCAAGAACGAATCAGAGACTCAAGTTCTTCAAGGCGTGTGGATTGAATGGTGACACAAGAGGGATGAATGATCTATTGATACTCCTAGATGAATGATTTGGATATGACACACCAAACTAAACACCCTTAGACTCTGGATATGACACACCAGAACTCGGCACACTTCTTTTAGAGAGAGAGAGAGCCGCAAAAGATGAATGAACTTGTATTGAAAAGGTTGGATGATTACAAGAGGGTGTAGAGAACCCTTTAAATAAGAAACCAGAGACAAATCCTCTAGGGTTTCGACAATGATCAAGAAAAGGAAACTTAGAGTTTAACATAAGCTTTTAAATGGAATGAAATAAAAATGTAAACTTCTATAGTCTTGGACCGAGATAGGACTTAGGTGATGTGTAGACAAGTTGTGGCCTCGTTAAAAACCTTCCTCCTGGAAAACCTCGTGGGACAAAACCAAAAGCAAGGAAAAGAGCACGCACCCCATGTCTTGCCTAGACACTAACTCAGCTTGATGTAGAGATGGCTTGAATGGTGATCAAGACATCTCGGATCAGAGACCTTGTCCAAGACTTTGTTGTTTGTGGATGTGAAGTGAGTAATCCAACAACATTCTTTAAGCTTCTTGACTCTGGAACGAGTCATGGGACCTTCAGGGATGGCTAGAGCATCATCACCAAGTTGTTGGTGCAATGTGGCTTCATGTGACTCATCTAGACTCTCCTTGTTCTCCTTAGTGATCCGGTCCATGATCACATCAAATGCACTCTTAAATGTTGCATCCTCAGCTACAAGCTCTTCAGGTTCATGCTTCCATTCTTTGGTGCTTTCCATGATCACATCAATTGGCGACCTATACTGCTCAACCAACCAACCGCCCAAATGAGCATGAGTTCATCCGCAGATCAGAGATGGATGCTCTCATCAAGATGCTCAAGGATAATGGTAACATCTTTGGTAATCTCAGGGGATATTCATTTGGTGCATCTAGAGTTACTAGCCTTTATAATCAAACTGATGCGTATACCCACTCTAGGACTGCTGGTCTATCTCTTAGTGCTTGTAGCATGTCTAAACCACTGATAGTTGATTCAGGTGCATCACATCATATGATTAGTGATACTAGTCTTATTAAAGACATAGAACCTGCTCATGGACATGTTATGATTGCTAATGGTGATAGGATTCCAATAAGGGGTATAGGCAAATTAAAACTGTTTGATAAGGAGTCTAGAGCCTTTTATATGCCTGAGTTTACTTCAAACTTGCTTTCTGTTAAGAAATGCACTAATGATCTCAAATGCAAAGTTATATTCAGTCCTAATGATGTTAAGTTTCAGGATATTGAAAGCAACCGTGTGATTGGGCAAGGAGTTACAAAAGGAGACCTATATCTACTTGAAGAGATTAATGTGTTGCCTGATCATAATTGTTCCTTTACTTCTACTTCTGTTTTTACTTTGAATAAGAATGCTTTGTGGCATGCTAGACTAGGACACCCTCATGTTAGAGCTTTAAACTTAATGGTTCCAGGTGTTGTGTTTGAAAATAATGATTGTGAAGCTTGTATTTTAGGCAAGCATTGTAAGACTGTTTTCCATAAGTCCACTACTATCTATGATAATTGCTTTGATCTAATACATTCAGATGTTTGGACTGCTCCTTGCTTGTCTAGAGAAAATCATAAGTACTTTGTCACATTCATAGATGAAAAATCGAAATACACCTGGATAACCTTGGTTCCATCTAAAGATAGGGTGCTTGATGCATTTAGAAACTTTCATACTTATGTGACTAACCATTTCAATGCTAAGCTGAAAGTTTTTAGATCAGATAATGGTGGAGAATACACAAGTCAAGCATTCAAGTCACATCTAGCTCAACATGGCATTCTTCATCAAACAAGCTGCCCTTACACCCCACAACAGAATGGAGTAGCAGAAAGGAAGAACAGACACCTTATGGAGGTTGCTCGGTCCATGATGTTCCAAGCAAATGTACCCAAGAGATTCTGGAGTGATGCGGTTGCCACTGCTTGTTACTTGATCAACCGAACCCCAACCAGAGTTCTTCATGATCAGTCACCTTTTGAAGTTTTGAACAAGTATAGGCCAACCTTAGATCATCTGCGAGTCTTTGGGTGTCTTTGCTTTGTTCACAAACCAGGAGAACTCAGAAACAAGTTGGAAGCAAAGAGTACCAAGGGGATTTTCATTAGCTACTCACCAACTCAGAAGGGATACAAGTGCTATGATCCAGTAACCAGGAGGGTGATTATATCAAGGGATGTGAAGTTTGTAGAAGAAAGAGGGTTCTATGAAGAAAAGAACCAAGCAGAGTTAAAGGATTTGACATCAGATAAGGCAGCAAACTTGAGGATTATTTTGGAGAGCCTTGGGATTAACTTATCTCAGGATCACAAGGGTGGAAGTAAACAACAACAAGGTCCACCTACTGTGGATATGGATGGTCAGGAACCCCACCTAGACCATGAGGGGGGAAATGAACCTGATGCTCATGAGCAATTTGAGGAAGAATCATCAGGCTCACAACATGATCAAGGTGTGGATCAAGGAAATGAAGATGAGGAAGGGCCAAACCAGGAAGAAGAAGGAGAGATTGAGGAAGAACAACCTGAAGTACCTCAACCTCAACCGTTAAGAAGGAGTACAAGGATAAGGAACCCTCCATCCAACTGGGTGAATACAAGGGTATACTACAATGCACAAGCAGTGGAGCATCCTGTTCAAGCTGCTTGTACTCTAGTTCATTACCCTGAAGACCATTGTGCTTTCATGACGAGTCTGGATGAGAGTAAGTTACCAAGCTCTTATGAAGAAGCTATGCAAGACAAAGAATGGAGGGAATCAGTTGGTGCTGAAGCAGATGCAATGATCAAGAATGATACTTGGTATGAGAGTGCACTACCAAAAGGGAAGAAGGCTGTTTCTAGCAGATGGATATTCACCATCAAGTATCTTGCAAATGGGAAGATTGATAGGAAGAAGACCAGACTGGTAGCCAGAGGGTTCACTCAAACTTATGGAGAGGATTACATTGACACGTTTGCTCCAGTTGCCAAGCTTCATACAATCAAAATAGTGCTATCTCTTGCTGTGAACTTGGAATGGGGTCTTTGGCAAATGGATGTGAAGAATGCTTTCTTGCAAGGAGAACTTGAAGATGAGGTCTATAGGCTTCCTCCTCCTGGTCTTGAGCATTTGGTCAAGGAGGGAAATGTCCTAAGATTGAAGAAAGCCATCTATGGTCTCAAACAATCACCTAGAGCCTGGTACACCAAACTAACCACAACTCTGAATGGAAAGGGTTTCAAGAGGTCAGAACTCGATCATACTATCTTCTCCCTATCCACCCAATCAGGTATTGTAGTCCTTCTTGTGTATGTTGATGATATCATTATCACAAGAAGTGACAAGGTTGGTATTCAATCTACTAAGGACTTCCTAAAATCTGTCTTTGAAATTAAAGACTTGGGAGAAATGAAATACTTCCTTGGAATTGAGATATGTAGATCCAAGGAAGGATTGTTTCTTTCTCAAAGGAAATATACACTTGATCTTTTGAAAGATGCAGGTAAACTTGGGAGGAAAGACAGTGAAGACACCTCTGGAAGATGGTTATAAGGTTCCACGTGAGGGGGAGATTGAAGATAGCCAACCATTTGAAGATGCCAAGCTCTATAGGAAGCTTGTTGGGAAGTTGATCTACTTAACCATTACACGTCCTGACATATGTTTTGCTGTGAATCAGGTGAGCCAACATATGCAAGGACCAAAGGAGCATCATTGGAGCATGGTGAATAGGATCCTGATGTATCTAAATGGTTCACCAGAGCAAGGAGTGTGGATGGGGTGTAACAAGAGCACTGAAGTAGTGGGATACTGGGATGCTGATTGGGCTGGAGATAGAGCAGATAGGAAGTCCACCACTGGCTATTGCACATTCATTGGTGGGAACTTAGTTACTTGGAAGAGCAAGAAGCAAAAGGTGGTGTCATGTTCAAGTGCTGAAGCTGAGTACCGAGCTATGTTGAAGCTGACTAATGAGCTAGTCTGGATCAAGGGAATATTGAAGCACTTGGAGATAGACCAGTCCACACCAATGACCATGCATTGTGATAATCAAGCCGCAATCCACATTGCCTCCAACTCGGTGTTTCATGAGAGAACCAAGCATATTGAGGTTGACTGCCACAAGGTGAGGCAGATGATAGTTCAAGGAGTCATTCTACCTTGTTATACACGGAGTGAGGATCAGCTAGCTGATGTATTTACCAAGGCTCCAAGACAGAAGACACTTGAGTTCATTCATCACAGATTGGGACTCAGTGATCTTACCAGGCTCAACTAGTTCCTCTTGTCATGGGGTCTTTACTCTTTTCCTTGTTGAGGTTTTATCCCTAAGGAGGGTTTTCTTCAGCAAGGTTTTTAATGAGGAAGATCTCATGACATCCAAGCTTGACCGGTTCCCCTTGGTCAAGCTTGAGGGGGAGTGTTGAACCAAATAAGAGAAGGGATTATGATCTATGAATGGAGAGTGGGAAATGCTGAGGAAATAAGGAGGAATGAAGTTGGGTTGTCCGTACAGAATCCGTACAAGGCCGTACAGGTTGGCCGTACAACCATTAGTCGACCAAAAGCAAGTTTGGGTCGACCAAAGTTACCCGGATGAAAACTAGAGAAGTTACCTTGCCGCGGATAAGCTTTCCCTTCTTCTCCTCCGTGTGTCTATGTGCACTGAACCTTATGGATAAGGTTACTCTGCGTCTGGACAGGCTGGCTAGAGCATCTGGTCAAGATGCCAAAGGAATCAAGCATGCGAAGCTCCTCGTCCAAGTATTTCAAACCAGGCGCGCCTAAAGCCTTGACTTCACACGCTTAGGTTGAAACCTTATCTTGTATCCGTTAAGCTCAGCCTTAACTTTCCCTATATATGTTGTAATCCTTCTCATTAATCAATCAAGCAATGTTTTCGAGTCTCTCTTATTCTCTCTAGTGTTCTTCATATCCAGAAATGGATTTCTAGTCTCGTTTCAAGCTTTAGTCTCCAAATCTCTTCTAATCTCTTTTCTAATCTCTTTCTACGTCTCAAATACTCATATAACCTCAGATATCTCTTTAGTTTTCAGGCAAGTGGGGAACTCGTCCAGCTGAGTATTCTGAGGCAGATTTGAAGTTTAAAATAGAGATCAGACCGTTGGAAACAGCTTAGGCAAGTTGGGAATTAATTAGAATAAAAGTCACATGTGCATAAGAGGATGAGCCGGCTGTCACTTTCACTCAACCAAACCGTGCCCATCTCTCTCTCCTGTCACTCTCTCTCCCTCTGGTCGAGATTCTCCTTGGCTGTATCCTTCTTGTCTTCATCAGAAACCCCACAAAAGTATTTGTTTATGTCTTCCTAGATTTAGATTAATTTAATGTATGCAACACTGCCTATTTAAAGGCAGTTCATGTAACTGAATGAATCAAGCAAAGAGGAGTTCTCTTTCTTCACTATTCTCTGGTTCTATACTCTCTTAGTCTCTCATTCTCTCTAATCTCTCTGGTTACACACGAACTCACCCTCTTTGATACTCAAGAACACTCTCATACTTTCATACTCTTCACTGCATTCTCTTTGATTCTCACTTAATCTCTTCATTCTCTTTCTCTTAGTTTCGACCATACTCTGTCTCTACACCACTCTCACACTCTGTTTTATCTATTCTCACATGGTATCAGAGCTCTCAAGCTCCTGAAAACCTTTATAGCTTCCGCAAATCTGTTTCTGTTCAATCATCTTTTTCAAACTCTGTTTTTTTGTTCCATCCTTGTATCCTCTGGTCCAAAGGTTTTCCAGGAGGGAAAAATCTCACCAGAACTCAAGATAAAGGAGGTCTTTAGTCTCTGGAACTCAAGAAAGCTTCAGCTCAGTCCAGCAAGCTTCTTCAAAGTCCAGATTCAATCTCAGTCTCTCGTAAACCAGTGGGTACTCTCTATTGTCCACTGGTCCAAAACTCTCCAAGATGGAGAAGACAAGAAGTATGGCGACTACAATGGTGATCCCTGTGGTGCTCAAAGGCTCAAACTACCTCCTCTGGTCCAGACTAGTGAAGACTGCCCTTGGAGGAAAAGGTTTGTGGAACCATTGTACACAAGCAGCTCCATATAATCTTGAAGATGGAGGCAAATGGCAGCAAGGAGATCTCATGGTCCTGTTCATTCTCCAAAGCTCTCTTGAAGCTTCCATTATGGAGGCTTACTCTTACTGTGAAAGTGCTAAAGAGCTTTGGGAGACTCTCCACAAGGTTTATGGCAACTCATCCAACTTGAGCCGAGTGTATGAGCTCAAGAAGGCCATAAACAACCTGTCTCAGGAGGAGATGGAGTTTACTGACCACTTTGGAAAGTTCAGATCCCTTTGGGCTGAGCTTGATATGCTAAGACCATCTACAACAGACCCAAACATACTCAATGAAAGAAGAGAGCAAGACAAGGTGTTTGGGCTGCTCCTCACTCTTCATCCAGCATTCAATGATCTCGTGAAGCACATACTGAGGTCAGACAAGCTGCCATCTCTAGAAGAAGTGTGCTCCCAAATTCAAAAGGAACAAGGGTCACACGATTTGTTTGAAGGAAAGGAGTCTCTTTCCCTTGCCAATCAAGCAGCTGCTTCTCCTCAGTCACCAAAGACTTATTACAAGAAGGAGGAGAGAAAAGGAATCAGATGTGAGCACTGCAAACGAGATGGTCATACCAAGGAGAAGTGTTGGGACCTTCACCCACACCTCAAACCTTCTAAGTTCAGATGAACCATGGCCATGGAGGTTCAAGGAACTAGCTCAGGTTCCTTGGTTGTAAGTTAACCTCCTAAACTTCAATAAGAGCTTGTTTAATTGTTTTAAGTTGTATTCTGGTTTAGGAGTTTGCTAGCATGGTTATGTCTAGTTCCTGTCCTAGTTTAATTGTTTGTGTTTTGTCCGGTCTAGGCGAGTTGCTTAGCTCCTGTTTTGTGTCTTGTTGCATTGATAGAAGTCTAGGAGAGTTTCCTGATCTTATAATGCATTCATAAACGTTTAGGGTGATTAGATGAGTCATCTAGTCTCTGTTTTTGTCATTTGAGCTTGTTACTTGTTAAAATGATCATAAAAATAGCCTAAATGCCTTGTAATTGATGAGTTATCATTCCTGTGCATTTAGTGAGTTGTTTGCTTGGATTTGAACTGAATGAGTTGTTTAGATTCAGTCCATTGCATCTTGTTAATAATTATGGATCAGACTTGGTGAGTTATCAAGCTCTGATCCTAATGTGTGGTCTAATTCTTGCTGGAGGTTGAGTGATGTTTCAGGTACACAAGAGGTGCTAGCTGTCTATCACCAATCTGAGACAAAGAAGAAGGCTTTGCCCATGTGTTCAGAGCCTACACATGATGTATATTCCTGTTTGATTCAGAGCCTACACATGATGTATATTCCTGACCATGGAGAGATCACTTGTGTGTAGAGAACCGGTTGATTTAAGCGCAGGCCATTTGGTTGTTGAGCTCCTGGTTCCAAGAGACACACAAGGAAGAGTTGTTCTAGGCAGTGGAGAGGAGATCAAGGGAGGAGGATCTGGTTGACTTAAGCGCAGCTGTTGGGGTGATGCGCTCCTGGTCCTAGCTCAGTCTTGCTCACTTCCAAGCTTGGTCCATCCCTATACTCTCTGGATCAAGCTTGAGGAGGGGTAATGAAGAATCAATCCTGAAGATCCAGCCGCCACAAGCCATTGGAAAGCTGTGGAGTTCACACTTGCATCATAAACCAGATCAAAGAAGACTCAAGGAACTCACTGTCCCAATGCAAGCTTGGTCCTTGATGTGATCATGGGAAGCACCAAAGAATGGAAGCATGAACCTGAACCTGAAGAGCTTGAGGATGCAACATTTAAGAGTGCATTTGATGTGATCAAGGACCGGATCACTAAGGAGAACAAGGAGAGTCTAGATGAACCACAAGAAGCCACATTGCACCAACAACTTGGTGATGATGCTCTAGCCATTCCTGAAGGTCCCATGACTCGTTCCAGAGTCAAGAAGCTTAAAGAGAATGTTGTTGGATTACTCACTTCACATCCACAACAACAAAGTCTTGGACAAGGTCTGATCCGAGATGTCTTGATCACCATTCAAGCCATCTCTACATCAAGCTGAGTTAGTGTCTAGGCAAGACATGGGGTGTGTGCTCTTTTCCTTGCTTTTGGTTTTGTCCCACGAGGTTTTCCAGGAGGAAGGTTTTTAACGAGGCCACAACTTGTCTACACATCACCTAAGTGCTATTCTCGGTCCAAGACTATAGAAGTTTACATTTTATTTCATTCCATTTAAAAGCTTATGTTAAACTCTCTTTCCTTTTTGATTCATGTCGAAACCCTAGAGGATTTGTCTCTGGTTTCTTATTTAAAGGGTTCTCTACACCCTTTTGTAATCATCCAACCTTTTCAATACAAGTTTATTCATCTTTTACGGCTCTCTCTCTCTAAACAGAAGTGTGCCGAGTTCTGGTGTGTCATATCCAGAGCCTAAGGGTGTTTAGTTTGGTGTGTAATATCCAAACCATTCATCTAGGAGTATCAAGAGATCATCCATCCCTCTTGTGTCACCATCCAATCCACACGCCTTGAAGGACTTGAGTCTTTTGATTCGTTCTTGCAAGGATTATCCATTCCCATCAACCAAAGAGCATCCTAGGGACGCATCAGGTGGTATGATGATGTGATCATGGGAAGCACCAAAGAATGGAAGCATGAACCTGAACCTGAAGAGCTTGAGGATGCAACATTTAAGAGTGCATTTGATGTGATCAAGGACCGGATCACTAAGGAGAACAAGGAGAGTCTAGATGAACCACAAGAAGCCACATTGCACCACACAACTTGGTGATGATGCTCTAGCCATTCCTGAAGGTCCCATGACTCGTTCCAGAGTCAAGAAGCTTAAAGAGAATGTTGTTGGATTACTCACTTCACATCCACAACAACAAAGTCTTGGACAAGGTCTGATCCGAGATGTCTTGATCACCATTCAAGCCATCTCTACATCAAGCTGAGTTAGTGTCTAGGCAAGACATGGGGTGTGTGCTCTTTTCCTTGCTTTTGGTTTTGTCCCACGAGGTTTTCCAGGAGGAAGGTTTTTAACGAGGCCACAACTTGTCTACACATCACCTAAGTGCTATTCTCGGTCCAAGACTATAGAAGTTTACATTTTATTTCATTCCATTTAAAAGCTTATGTTAAACTCTCTTTCCTTTTTTGATCATGTCGAAACCCTAGAGGATTTGTCTCTGGTTTCTTATTTAAAGGGTTCTCTACACCCTTTGTAATCATCCAACCTTTTCAATACAAGTTTATTCATCTTTTTACGGCTCTCTCTCTCTCTAAACAGAAGTGTGCCGAGTTCTGGTGTGTCATATCCAGAGCCTAAGGGTGTTTAGTTTGGTGTGTAATATCCAAACCATTCATCTAGGAGTATCAAGAGATCATCCATCCCTCTTGTGTCACCATCCAATCCACACGCCTTGAAGGACTTGAGTCTTTTGATTCGTTCTTGCAAGGACTTATCCATTCCCATCAACCAAAGAGCATCCTAGGGACGCATCAGTGGTATCAGAGCAACTTTGGTTTGGGAAGTACTTGCTATCCTCTTTGCTTTTGTTTCTTGTTTGATTTCTTGTTTGCTTTTGATTATTGCATCCGTGTAGCATCTTTTGTCTTCGGTTGTGTTTTCTTGTTTCAATCCGTGAATCATCTTTGTCTTTTGAATAAGCAGTAGAACTCATCTAAACTAAGGCTGCTCGAGTTGCATAAGGTTTTAGACAAGAATCATAGAACTTTCCTTTTTTGAAATTTTCGGAAACCCTAGAGAGATAAAAACCCTAGCCGCATGCATTCTTGTTGTCGATTGCTTTGTGCCTTGCTTTAACTTGTTTAAACATCTTGAACACGAGCATACTAGGATTGTTAAGCTGCTAGAACACCTTAGAAAAGTTTAGGAAAAAGATTAGAAGCTATTCCATTTTGCTTGAAGTCGATTTCCTTTTTAGTCGATTTCCTTTTCACTTGTTGTCTTGCGAGACAAGCTTGTTTGTTTTTCCTTTTTACTTGTTTTTCGTTTCCTTTTTGCTTTTCTTCTTCCCTAGAAACCTTTTACTGGTTATTTTGGTTACCTTTGCGTGCAGGAAGCATGGAAGCCGAGTCTTAAGAAGAAGCTTCACTCGCCAGGAAGGACAAGTATCTCATGGAGGCTATGTCGGCTCAACTCAACCAAAACATGGTGGCAACCATGACCGAGATGATGAGGACCAACCTCAATGACCTCAGGAGAGAACTCAGAGAAGACATCAGGAGAGCTACTAGTCAAGTACCAAACCGAGAGACTAGGAGAGAAAGAGAGAGGAGAGAGGAGAGACCTCATGCAACTCGCCAAGAACATTATGGTTATAAGGAGACTGACAATGAGTATGAGCACCTCAGTTCATCCTCAAGAAGACATAGGCGTGTCCACAAGAGAAGGATGAACCAGGGAGATGAGCTTGCTGGTTTGAAGATCAAGATACCCCCATTCCATGGCAAAGCTGAGTGGGAGAAGAAGATTGAAAGCCTTGATGGAAAGGAACCAGTCTCTATGCCATCTAAAGAAGATAAACATTCTGTTTATTCAGTGAAGAGGTTAAGGAGGCATTGTTACAAGTAATGATGGAGTGTGGAAAGCAAATCAAAACGGACCAACACAACACGCCCATCCATTGACAACACAACAGCAAGAACCAGCACCAGTTGCGGCTATCCAAGAAGATCAAGAAAGAGTAACCGCCCATATCTTTCATTAAAGAAGAGCAGCCTGTTCAGAACGTCATGGTCCCATTAAAACAACACATGGTAGCAGAGAAGACACCCAGGGAACCTCAGAGAGCTCGTAGAATGGAACAACTAATTGTCTTTGATCCATGTGATTTCCAAAGGACCTTATTAGGTACTTTTCTGTTGACTCCTTTTGTTTGGTACAAGAAAGGAGAAG